>JANSVK010000057.1:0-198369 GCA_030068005.1 Cladophialophora exuberans
GCCTCTATCCCGTCCCCACCCGCTAGTGTACACGGGCCCCGGGCACCCATTCCCCACGAAACCATTGTATCGCCAGTCCCGCGGCGGATGTGCGGCTGGACCGCCGTCATGATAGCAAAATATCGGGTCGGACCGTCTGTCGCGACCATGTCCATATCCATGTCCATGCCCATGCCCATGCCGGCCATGGCTGTGCGGCCGTCTGTACCCTGATGACGGCAGCTCCCAGTCACCGCCACCGCTGTGGGCGGCAGCGCAGCGTTCACAGTCTGCTCGTGCAACTCCGTGGCGACAGTACGGCAGCCGACGGGGCGAGCGAGGGTCGCTCACGTCGAAGTAGTGGTACATACCCGTGCGTGGATCGAAGTGGATGAAGTCCGAGTGCTCATGCTGATGGCCGTGGCCGTGACGACCGCCAGGTCCGTGGCGATGTGGGCTGACGCCCGAGAGGAGGGCTTCAAGGGTCTGGTCTTCCAGGCTGTGGATGAATTTTAGCGCCTGACAAGTGATTCTTTTTGCCTCCGATGGCGTTTGGGTGTCATGCCATTGACATCGGCGAGGAGTAACCAAGATCAAATGCTTGAGGGAGGCATTTAAGTCCAGAGAGTATAGAACTACTTACTCGCTTCTGCTTCTGCTCCGTCCGCGGCCACGATGTCCATGCTCCCCGTGCGGTGTCGACCAGTGCAGATTACCGTCCGCGTCTACCCAGCCACGTCGAGGCATGTTTTCGTTGCCTCTCGTCGTCCTTGAGGAGATTTTTTGACCTGCTTGTCGAAATCGACACTCCCGCCACAATGGCAGAGTGTTTGGGTTGATTAGTGTTCTGCTTTGTAGGTTGTGATTTCGGAGCAAGATACCCGGTAACAGAATATGATCTCACTCCACCAGCAAGAAAGGTTTCAAGCAGAAAAGCAGAAGAAGGTTGGGATGTTTGTACATTGCGAGGATGTTACACGGAATTGCTTGCAAGTGGCCGACTCCGAACCCAAGGCTTGAAAGCCATCCTGGATGTCATGTCATGGAAGGAGAGGCTCATCACAATTCGGACGACTCGTTGTCAGACTGCATCAGTCGACGTGGCTGTTCACATGGCAATGCGGCCAACGGGCTAGCAGGAAATTCGCCGTAGAGCAGCTTCATTGGTGTCTAGATGATTATACTCGAGTCGCGTTGTGACATGTTATAAGGATGAATTTTGGCATTCCAAACCGCTGCCTGTTGGAAGGCGTGTCGAATGGAAAGAGGCGTGTTGTCGTTGCTTCGTGTAGGACTCCACGCGTGACACAAGGCAACCAGCATGGCAGAACTTCGGGTAGCCTCGTGCGACTCCAAGGGCTGTTGAGAAGGGAACCGAAACGTTTCAGAAAAGTGCCTGCCTGGGGTGATGGAAATACGCCTGGTGTTCACAGGAAAT
This sequence comes from Cladophialophora exuberans, assembly GCA_030068005.1. NCBI lineage: Eukaryota > Fungi > Ascomycota > Eurotiomycetes > Chaetothyriales > Herpotrichiellaceae > Cladophialophora > Cladophialophora exuberans. The sequence continues at coordinate 1,418 of JANSVK010000057.1, forward strand.
TCCTGCCTTCTGAGGATGGATTTGACTTGCATTCGCAATGCAGGAGACAAGTCTCGAGAGCGAGCGTAGCTGGACGGAGGAGAGAAAGTGTTGCACGGCGTTTCTTGAAGCTGGTAGGTAATACGACATCCGACCACGGTGGTGGATCGACGGGTCGAGAATAGTTGCGCGAAGGAAGGCACCCTCACGGGACAATATTTCCCAAGAAGGTGTAAGAATCATCTTCTTATCACAGCCTTGCAGAACGTTGTCGATCAGCTCAACAAAGTGAGGCCAACGTGCAGTAACGGTTGGATGTGGCCAGTGGTCGAACCCAAGAACCCAACATCAAATTGCTCAAGCGCCTTACATGGTTTCTCAAACCAGAGCTCCCCAGTCCGATAGGATGACGCGGGAGACGCAAGTAACGAAGGAAGGACAGTATATCTCCGACTGTGGCACTGCGGCGGTGGCGGCGGCAAGGACGTCGCGAGTTGTTCCAGATCGAGAGCAGTTCTAAGCCAGTCTTAGTGGTCAGCTCTTGAAGACACAACGGCGTGTCCGGGTGCAAACCATAGCAAACAAAACGATGTTCGTGCAACAGACAATCATGTCGTGAGAATGGCAGGAAGAGGTGAGACGCAATCAGCCTTGGGAATGGTTTTTGAAGCGTATGACTAATGACCTCGAGGCAAGGCTGTCTTGACATAGAAACGAATTAGTACCAAGCTAGCGAGATGGAATCAAGAGCCTTGTCCGGCTGACAGGCAGGTGGCCGAATGAGCAAAGAGCCACAACCTGAAGGCGCCTGTGAGAAATCAGAGAAATGCACTTGCAGACGAGGATGGAATCGGACTCTTGCAAAAAAAAAAAAGAGCAGAGAAACATGAACTTGAAAGAGACTGTTTTTTGGTGTTATTTTGTTTTCGGGGGTGATTGCGAAACTCCTGCCCACCACAGGGCAAACCTGAAAAAAGACCTCCCCACATCCGCTGAAGCCCTGGGAGACAATGACTGTTGACACAAGCAGAAGAGAAAGAAAAAACCTCGAAAACCCCTTCGGACCGTATAATTCTTTCCCAAAGTAGTGTTGCATTCACTCATTTCGATGGCTCCTCGCATAAGAGCACCACCGCATCCGATTCATCACATGATGCTCACTAGGCCATTTATGCGTCTGCCTTGCTCTTCTTCTTCTGTTCCACCTTCAAGAGAAGTGCGCGGTTGATGTGAGGCAGGACACCACCGAATGCGATGGTTGCTCTGATCAAGGTATCCAACTCTTCATCACCACGAATGGCCAGTTGAAGATGTCGCGGGGTGATACGCTTGACCTTCAGATCCTTGGCGGCGTTGCCTGCGAGTTCGAGCACTTCGGCAGTCAGGTATTCGAGGACGGCGGTGACATAGACAGCGGCTGTGAGACGAGGGTTAGCTTTGCCGCGGGATCGGATAGGATTTTGACTCGTACCTTTGGCACCAACGCGCATCTTGTTCTGGGTGTTATTCTTCAAGAATCTCTTAACACGGCCGCAAGGGAACTAGATCAGATTGTGTCAGCTCACAGAATCAAGCATAGCCAGAGAGCCGCGCGGATGGCGGCATGCACAAAATCAAATGTGCGATGGCTGAGGAGTAGCTGCAGCCTGACATGACATTCCTTGTTCACACTGCGCAATTGATGATCGGAGTAGATCGGATTTTTAAGATAGTGCGGCGCGCATTGACATGTCTTTGAGCGCAGACAGGGCGGGAAAACACTCACTTGCAGACCAGCCTTTGCGCTATGCGACTTCTGAGGCTTCGCAGACGAATCCTTCGCGCCAGTGGCCTTTCCTCCAATGCTCTTGCCTTTACCTCCGGCCATTGCGAATGAAAGTCGATGGATAAAGGTGTGAAGTGGTTGTGATGATGCGACAGGTAATCTGGAGAGAGCGACGGATGAAAGAGTCGTCGACGCGTCGGGGTGTTGATGTAAGAGGATGGATATGGTAAGGAAGTGAGTGGTGGATGAGTGAGTGGCAGGGAAGAGAACTAGAAGCGGCGGCGTGTCTGGTTCGCCGGAGAGGAAAAACATGGAATTGGCGCTAGGCTGATGCTGGCAAAGCAGGCTCCCGTTGGTGGGGCAAACAACAACAGACGCAACCTTGGCATAGTTTCGACCTGCTCACTGGAACTGCCAGGCTGCTTTGCGGTGAAAATGTGCAGCTGTGGGTTGGCGGCAGACAAATTCGAGGTAGACAAAGGCCTGTGACTCGGTGAACAGCAGCAAATTTCATTGGCTCACTTACCAGAGACCTTCACCGGGCAGTGCACCAGCTGAACCTCAATAGACAGCCTGCTGTCAGGGTGCTCAGGGTCTGCATACTACTTACCTTGTTGGCAATGTCTATCCCCATGGTCAACATGAGGTATACTCCTGACAATCCTGTCAAGGCGTAGTCCTGTGAGCCATCTAGATCGACATTGCAATATTATGCTTGGTTATCTGTGAAGATGGCCTTTATCGACAAGATGTGAAGTGGTTGAAGTGGCAGCACACCTGAGGTTGGAGACACCAGGGAGGGGGTTCATACTAGTAGCTTGGCGCCTCTTACTGCTAGTACCAGTACGCCATCCGATTCTTTCATATCCAACCACTGACACCGACGAGGCTGAGAAGAAACAGCTTATATTTTCAAACTTGCAACATCTTGTTATTACTAGTACTCTCCCGAGGAGATATAATCCACTGATTAAAACGAGTGTCATCCCATACATAATCCATCTTTCCCTCAAAAGTTCAAAACACAAATCGCAACGCGGAGACTGGCTCCTGAATCCTTGTAAAAGCCAGCCCACGTACAAGGCCACAAAAAAACTCTGCATTATCTCCTTCATTGAGCACATGCCATCCATGCAATGCTCCCTGAGGAACCAAAAACCAAGAATAAACAGTGTACAGAACAGGGGTTCAATCATTCTTTCTTAAGGGGATCCTCGTAACAAAATGCTGTATGCCGCATCCGGGGAAGCCTGTGTCATTTCGTTACAACAATCTTTTTCTGTAGTCCAATCATGCAGTCGTGGAGACTGCCCTATGCGTCTAACTTTTTGGGTGTTTCCAGGTCGAGGGGGGTCGTGTCATTCGTGCATCATTGACTCGTCATTGCTCGGCAAATGAGCGTCATCAAAGCAGGGGGTATCTGGTGTGGTAGTTCATTCGGCGATCGCTGATGCGGCCGTCCTCAATTCATCACTGCCCCGTCCATTCTGACGGCGGAATCCTACGGCACTGCTGGAACTTGGGCCTCGCGATTGGCGTAGTGGGTTGGCGTTCTGCCCGGTGCTCTCTGGTCCGATGCTCACGGTTCGCTTGCTCCCTATGGGCGCGGTGGCTGGGTATGTTTGCTGTCCATCACTCCATTCGGTTCCATTTCCGAAGAAGCTGCGTTGACGGCGAGGGCTAGTCTGGCTCCCACCACTGTTGGAGATGCCCAGGTTGGAGAAGCTAGAGATGAGGAATGGCTCATCTCGGTTGACGCCGGGGCCAGCATTAGAAGCCGTTGGCGTCAAAGTGGTGGGCGTGTTCGACCCAGCCGTGTCATTCAAAGCCTGGAGACGGGCACCATTGGTCTGCAAGGCAGCCGGGAAGCTTGCAGTCGAAGGGACCGGCGACGGGCTCCAAGAACGCAAGTCAGCAAAGGACTTGGCGTTGCGCAGGTTGTTGTCGGCAGATCTTCCATACGTGTTGGGATCCATCACATCCAACAAGCCTACGGAGGATTGTCCACGCAGAGTATTGAAACCAGGACCCTCAAAAGGTCTGCCGTCGTTGAAATCTGTGGTAGAAGATCTGGCAAGAGTCTGGCGCAGACCATCATTGGGTCCGAACGCTCCTGGTAACGTGGGAGGGCTGACATTGGTCCCTGGTGCGATTCGATGGATATGGACTTGGCGTTGGTCTCCGCTGCCGCGAGATGTGTGCATCATACCCATGTGGTGAGCAAGGGTGTGGACGATGCGGCGATGGTTTGGCTCGAGGGTAGCAGGAAAGATAAGAACCTCGCGACTGGTATCGCGTCTGAACAGAGTCATCTCAGTATAAAATTCCAGGGTCTTTGGGTCATTCATATCCACTTCTGCTGGGTTCGTTAGCATAATTGCCGAATCTTGAAAGCAGATGCACGTACCAGGCATTCCACTGCGTTGCGATAGTGGAGAAGGTGTGTTTCGTGACATGGACGAAAGCGAGACCTGGTTATGAAGCTGCGACTGCGGCAAAGGACGGTGCTGCTCCTCCAACTGGCCCCGGCGTTCGCGTTTTTCCCTTTCGATGCGCTCTCGCTCTGCAAGAGGGAGCATCTTTTTGTACTCGACTCGCAACTTGCGTCCACTGAGATCCATGTGGTTGAGGGCTTGAATGACCTGTTCGGTCTCTTGCGGTGAGGTGAAGTTGGCAAAAGCAAGACCACGGAATACTCCATTATCAAAATGATAATTGAAGGCATATGGAAGAGGTAGATTCATGTCGACCATCAACTGAACCAGCTGTTCCTTCTTGACGGCAAAGGGAATATTTTTGATGACGATTGCGGTAGGGATCAGCTCGTCATCGTCGTCGTGATGTTCATTGCGTCCTTGGGGGCCCGGTCGATGGCCAACCATACCCGGATGTTGCTGCTGCATTTGCTGAGGTTGATCATACCAAATCTCCGGATAGTCAGGCGGCTGGCGCGCATGGTGACTTGATGGGTGTCGACTCACCTGGGAGAGGCCAACACGACCTCGACTTGGTTTGATGCTACGTGCCGGTCCGAAGTTTGCGTTTTGGGGAATGCTGCCCATGCCGTTACCAAAGGGGGCCAAAGAAGCACCTCCGGAACTCCAGGTCTGAGCTGTGCTTGCGTCGTAGGGGAAATGGACGTTTCCCGCCGCAGCATTGTTCTGCAAAGGTGCGCCAAAGCCATCTCTGATATTGTCAAACCGCATGTTGGGCACTGCGGTTTCGCCTCCAAATATAGGGGTAGCCATGTTACTATAATTTTCTGTACCGCTAGCCTGGCGGTTCAGATGTGGGTTGCGATATGACCGGGGAGATGGGCGTTCGTCGTAGAATGCGTCTGAGGCGTTCGAAAATGCCTCCATTGCACTGAACGAATATCTTTCTTGAAGGCAGGCTGCTTTCCCCACCTTGTCAGCCTCAAACCGCAGTCAATCGGAGGACCTTTATGTAGAATCGGAGGGGGAGATAGATTTTTCTCTTTTTCAAGAGGAGACAAGCGCGAGGTGGTTTGTGGCCGTGAGACGTGAAGAGGAAGAGTGTCGTTATTGAGGGAGTACCCAAGGCGCAATTTGGGAGACAGTGAGAATTCGAAGATATGGATGGTGTAATTTCTTCTCGATCGTCAAGGCGTGTGAATGTAATGGTTTCTGGGAGGGAGAAACGCCAAATCGTTGTGAGGTTCGGAATGAGAACAAACGATCGAGTCGAACCGAGTCAAGATCCTCGCAGGAAAAGACGTGGAGATTCAGATTCGCAGGTGCAAAAGTGTAACAACAATGTCTAGCTCAGACAGCACGACATGTTAAGGATAGACAGATGATGAGTCCAGCGTGTGCGAGAGCGCCAGATCAACCAAGTCACAAGGGCTGAATACCAGCGTTGAGGGGAATGAGAGTCGGGAAAAAAAAAGGTACGAAAAGATATGTCCAGATGTTGTTTTGGGACGGTAAAATTAATTATTAGGAGAGACAAGACAAGAGACCTTCGGGCTGCCTGCGACTACTAGGGTTAGAGGCCTGGCACGGAGAAGGAGCAGCAGATAGTTTACCTGAAGCCAGCACCAGCCTGTGGCTCCGGAACAACAGCTAAAAGTGATAGTGGCCAACCAGGGACTTGTCCATCCTCAGTCCTCAGATTTGACAGTGATTTAAGCTGCGTCAACAGCCCCGGGAACATTTCTTAAGCCTGGAGGGTCCCTGCCCAATAAGCGTGTCAACCCGGCCCTGGGTACGTAGGATGTGAGTGCTTTGGGTGCCTTTACGGAGCACCAGCTACCCACCCCAATATTCAGCCCAGATGACACGCCATTTCTGCTCTTCGCAAATCCCTGGCCAGAGCAAGGCACAAGGGAAAAGCACAAGGCAATTGCAGCCCGTCTAAAGCCATGCATCCCTTTTTTTCGACATGTACGTACCGTGCCTTTCTTCAGCCATGATGCCGCAGGCCATGGTCTGGCCGATCCGCATGACACCACCTCGAGCACCCATTCCACGCATGCTTCCTTCGCAACCCCAACCGCAATCAAACTCCTCCACCATCTCACTATGCCACCCCTGTTGATAGCCATCCTGACATCTTCCCCCAAACTGTCTAGCTAACACTGTTGACGCTGGACTTGATGAAGTTTGCTTGCCACCATGAAATCTCGGTTTCACATTCCCCCCATCCACTGGCTTGGGACCGACCTGGCCTACCGTCTATCCGACCGTCGGAGCCTTGCGTCGAAACCTCCCCTGACGCCAGATCTCAAGCGTTTCCCCCTATTCTGCCCGTTTGGGCTCTCCATCTCGGCTTCATGGGTTCGACTCCATTAAACGACACGCTTGCGACAGGGTTGTTGTGCAAACCTTGAACGGTCGACCCATTTATCTTTGCCTCACTTGTCAAAGTTGTGAACCACCATCTCTACCCGTCTCCGGGCGGGAGTGCGGACCACTGAGGGACGGCTCCGCTAGAGCCATTCTGCATCCCATTTGGGAATCGACGCGACTGTTACGCCAACCGAAAGAACAGGAGTTCATATACCTGGTAAGGAGAGATGAGGAAGTGGCGGGCGATCAAATGACTGGCAAGAGTAGTTCGTCCATGAGCAAATAACTTGGACGTTGGAGGGCCAGCCGACCAGGAAATCGACAGCTCCGACGGGCCTGGTGACCCAAAATTGAGCCAACCGGAAATGATCTTCACCGCGACCAAGCTCGACTAACTAGAGACCAGGCTCAGGTATAAGTTTTAAGGCAAGAAATTCGCCGCTCTGCGAGATGCGCGGAACGTCTGGATCTGCTTTCTGCAAGATCAGTCTGCTGCACAACACGTACATGTAGCATAGCCGATTGGAAAAGCTGCAGGTCTTGCATATGACCACCAGTACTACGACGAGTTGTCCCGAGTCATCCATGGGCAATGGAGCCCGGAAATTTTTTTTAGGCAAGCACGCACGCTGCTAGGCTCTTCCTCTTAAGCACCTCTAGGGAAAGTTTAGGCGGGTCCTTGGGGTTGGCCTGGCTGATCTTCCCTTTCAATCAGCTATCTTACAAGGGACCGCCCTAGGTAAGACTTGACCCCAGGCGCTGCACAGTCAAGGGGGGCCGAGTCATTGTGGCTGTCATTCACCCAGTGCTTGCCCACCAATTATCTGCTTCGTTGTCATGTAAAGGACCTTATTCGATCCACGACGACAACGAGTCTGATCATGACCAGTTCTTGAGGCGTCTCAATAAACCATCCCGCTTATGTGACAATGACAGCTTCGGCCCTGTTCGAGAAGCTGGCGATCCATGCGCCTCATCTCACTGGGAAGCAGTGGGTCCCGGCCCTGCCAGCCTTTATTTATGGCACGGCTTGGAAAAAGGCCACAACCGTTGATCTCGTCTACCAGGCTCTGAGCAACGGTTTCACAGCCGTTGACACCGCGGCCCAACCGAAACACTATCGGGAAGACCTTGTTGCTGCTGGCATTACCAAAGCCATCGGCGATGGCAAAATCAAGCGGTCCGAACTTTACATTCAGACTAAATTCACGAGCGTGGGAGGTCAGGATCCGCAGAACCTGCCCTACGATCCCAAGAGCTCGCTCGCAGATCAAGTGAACGCTTCGGTCATGTCGTCGCTAAAGAACTTCAACTTCGCAGACGTTGTGCAAGGAGAAGACTCCCAATACATTGACACGTTGGTCCTGCATTCGCCTATGCCAAATCTCAATGAGACACTGGAAGTGTGGCAGGCTCTTGAGCAATATGTTCCCAACGAGATCAGAAACCTGGGAATCTCCAACTGCAATCTGTTTACACTGATGGATTTGTATGAGCGTGCCCGGATCAAACCCAGCGTGGTGCAGAATCGTTTCTACCCCGACACCAAGTTCGACATAGGCGTGCGTCAGTTTTGCAAAGAGAACAACATCATCTACCAAAGCTTCTGGACTCTTTCTGCGAACCCGAGTCTGGCATGGTCGAATGAAGTCGGATCCTTGGCGAATCAGCTGCGTATCAGTCCTCAGTCAGCTCTATATTGTCTCGTGCTTGGATTGGGGAACCTCACAGTCCTCAATGGGACAAAGAGTGCCCAGCATATGCAGGAAGATTGGAATGCTGTGAAGACTGTCAAACAGTTTGCGCAATCGCATCCAGAGCAATGGGAGGACATAATGTCAAGTTTCAGGAAGCTCATTGGGCAGCCTAAGCCGTGAGAATAGACCATTGTACTGTATGTGCGTTAGGCACATGTCTGTCACCGAAGCAAGCATAGAAGCAGCTTCAATGAATGCAAAAGAACACGAAAGGTTCCTGCGTCAATCCCACTAACATGTCATGTTCTTCTTTGCAAATCTACGACCTCTCAATGTGAAAGCCAGTCACAGAGTTGCCGACCTATAGCATACGCGCCTGAGAAGAGTTTCGATGACGAGCCCAAGCGGAGAAGAGCTGACATGTTCCAGGAGAGCATCAATCACGGATTCAATCTGCCCGATTGAATTCCCGTCATGGGCAATACCATAACGAACCAAGATCCCAATGGGCAGGCATACATTGAGCACTCCGGCAAGCCCATTATCCGGACGCAGCAGAAAGTTGGCGAACCTCAACACATTCTCCTTGTTTGCATCCTTGTCTGGAAGGATTTCAGAATGATGGATCAAAACATTGATGTCGTCAAGTGACAATTCAATCTCCACCTTTTGAACAGCGTTGTACGTGGCGATGCAGACGGACCAGTACAACAGTACAGCGTCCACGACATCGGTTCCAGATGCCATGAGAAGGTCTGGGCCTTGATCTAGATCAGACCCGAAAATTTGGAAGTTAAGAGCACCTTTCCAGGAGTGGAGTCGCTGATAGACCACGGTGAGGCCTTGCAAAACCTGTCGACGCTCCTCAAAAGATCGAGGTGGGGTGTCATAGGCACCTGCCAAAAGCTGCGGTACAGGCGTGAGAATGTTGCGCAATTTTTCTTTGGGCGATTCAGTCTCGTCGAATGTGGGCACGTCGGACCATTTCAGGGGATCCGGAGAACGGAGTTTGTGAGGACGACTGAAGGAAAGTGCGAGCTGCATCTTTCGATACGCCTGGAACACGAGCAGGGCATCAGTGGTCTGGTGATTTGCCTGGCCTTTTAATTGCAGGAGTCGATTAATGCCTTCGACATGGACTTGCCAATTGCCGGCGCGCCGATAGTGTTCGGGTAGGCAGAAGCCATTGAAGAACTTTGGTCCACAGTTAGCTCTTCGAAGAGATACTATGGTTGAAGGAATCAAGATGGTGACGGAGCTCACCTCGTAATCAACAAGCTGGAGACAGGTCGGCAGCAATGACTCGTCTTCTGCAGCTAGCTCTGGATTCTGAAGAATCTGCCCCAGCTGCACCAGCGCTTGGCTGTAGTATATTTGCCCTTCCCGCGCAAGTTTTTCGTCTTGTCTCTGGCATCCAGCACAGGAGAGGCTCAAGGCATAGAGAGCTTTGCGGAGAACAGTGCTATTGGTGCTGAGCCGTGTGATGGTATCGGCCCATGTAGGGCACCATAGCTTTCGGGGAGCCGACGCTGGGAGGACGTGCTGAGACTTGGGCACGTACACCTCCCACCAAAGACTGGCACACTGTTCTCCAAACGCACTCCTCGCCAGACTTGCGTGTAGTACGATCGCCCCTGGCGTTGATGAATCAGCTCGCAGTGGCTGGACGTGGTAGGCTGGCTTTGATCTGAACTGCCTGAGCCGCGTGTAGCCCGCTGACGTGACTGGCGCATGGCGGACGAATACTGTTGATCGTTCGTATCCTTCACATACACGTCTTTCCCTCAAACAGCGCAAGCAGTAGGGTCGGGTTAGATCACACTGCAGCCACTTTAGTGATTCTTTCTCTTCATCGGGGGTTTAAACCGTGCAATTACCCCTTTCTTTCGTCTTCGACAAGTATTGCAACCTTTAGAATCGCAAGCATCGGTGGCCATATTCCCGACGTTTCAAACTCGCTGCTGCCTTTTGGGGAGAGCAAATGAAGCAGGGCTACTCCTCCAGATTTCCAGCGCCATTAATTACCGTTTCGTGAAGCAGGAACGGATAATTATGGAAGCATGCAAAGAGCCTTGAGGCTCGACCCGTTGCCAAAAGGACTATTCGACGATCATCACACCGTGCCACCTACTGAATCCTTCCTCAGCCTCTGCATTGTTGCTTGGGCGTTTTGTTGATCTTTTCGAGAGACAATGTCGACTCTGTTCGACCAAGAGAATAAGCGAGGCTGAAGCATTGGGACCAAGACTTTTAGCCCTGGAGCACTAAACCGTCTTCAGTAGATTTCTGCGCAGCGGCTGAATCTCTCGTCGGCGACCATCGTTTGATGTTGTCAACATCAGTGGCGCTGCTTGTTCCCGATTCATCCAAATGCAGGAACGATCTTAGAAACACCAATCAAGTGCGGCCGGCAGTAGCCCGGGGCCGGAGTCGCGGCAGTTTTTCCCTTATTAAAGGGTCAGGGGAGATTGATATACTGTTCGTGCCCCATTGTGCAGGTCTGTCAAAGGATGGCGATGGGCGGCCTAAACGAGCCACGACGACTGGCATCAAAGAGAGTGTGCAGCGTTGAAAAGCTATAAGTAGGACGTTCATCATGTATGGCTCGACAAGACCACAACTTTCCCCTCAGAAAGCAATCGAAGATGAAGTTCCAGTCTATCCTCCCAGTTTCGTTAGCAGGTGCAGCTTTTTTGGGAGTTGCATGTTCCAAGGACAATCACTGTATCTCGGATGACGATGCTAAGGACCTCATTCACGGCTATCTCACAAGTTTCCAAGGGATTCCTCACGGTGGCAGTCTTGCAGCAGTGGAAGCAGTTGCGAAAGACACCTTCGCAACCGACATCAAGATGTACTCTCAGTCGTTTCTCTGGGTGAGAGGCTACCAAGGCCCAGTACGCTGCTTCCCGTTATGCCAATCGGTTGCGGAATGCTGATGTCCTGGTTTAGTATGATGATTATCCTCCGTTCGTGGATGGCTTCGAGAAGTTCAAGGCGGAATTCAACCACACTTTTGTGCCGTATAAGGTTTTTGCATCAGCGCATGGCTGCCACTCGATTTCGATTGCCTGGGCAGCGAACTTTAGTGGTCAATTCGATCTGGATCCATCTTTCGGATTGACCTCTGGTGTCGACCTTGCACTGGTCAAATCTGGAACCAAAAAGATCGGGACAATCTATAGTGAAGCAAACTCTCTGCAGGCGGCATTGGCTGCTGGAGGTCACATTACTAGCAATCCAAACCTGACTGAGTGCCCTCCAACGACCTAGGGTCGGCGGGATTGAAAACTCACGGTGGGAGGAATCTCGGCGAAGGGGAAGAAGATGGCATTGAGGCACTTTGGCTCTGTCAAGAGCTCAAGCTCAGACTCGGGAGATGTAGGAAAAGAGGGTGGTCAACGAGACGTCTATATTTCGTGAAGAACACTTTTCAAGCTTTTTCAAAGCCTGGAAATTATATTTTGGTCATAGTCGGCATATTGATAGGGCAGGAGCTTGGTCCACAATTTCAAGTTGACCAGACCAAATGGCAAACTTCATTTCATGGTAGTAATGGACGGTGAAGGATAGCAGTTAGGAACATTGCAAAGCTTTCAAGTTTGTCACGCCTGCAGAGGATCACTTAAGCCCACTAGCAGCCTACTAGCAGCCTACTAGTACTAGCTAGGTGCTAGCAGTGCTAGAACTGGATGGGTCAGCAAATTCAGTAGAAGTCACGTGACTGATGTCATAAGTCGCCCGAGGCCGCAAATACATTCACGCATTGAACATCAACTCGTCCGCCGCCTCCAAAATTGGTCTGTTAACCTTCAGGCTGTTGTATATTGCTGGCATCACACCACCTGTACATGATTCATGAAAGTCCTGTTCTTTTGAAATCCATTTAGGGAAAGCCGTTGATCCCTCGATCCCTTGATCCCTCGATCGCTCTTTAGCCTTACGGTCCACCACCGATTGATCGTTATCCGCAGCCTGAGCCCAAGGCTAGCTTTCCCCCTCGATCCAGCACATCCTCGAGCATCCCCTACCGCATTCAAGTGGCACCAACACTATCAGCAGCCGTACTGACTGTCGGCGACTAAACAACATCGGCTGTGCAGGTAGGTGGTTATACACGCGGACTGTCCTTGGCTGATTTCTCTGCGGATTTGACTTCCGAGTCGATCCCAACTGGGAACTGATTTCATTTCCGCAAACCTCGCGGCGACTCACCTTGTCATGTCTTCCCAAGGCTTCTCTAGAAAACGCCCTGCTCCCGGCTCAGATCCGGTGTCGTATCCTTCACAAATGCAGAATCCCGCGCCCGCATTTAACGACGCACAGGGCCAGACTCTGTCCAATGATCAATTCCTTCAGTGGGGTCAAACAGGCCAGCCTGCTCCTGGGCCCTCTTTCAATGACAACAGCTACGCCATGAATGCGAACGCATACCCTCAGAGCAATCCTCAATCCGTTCCTCCGCCTTCGAACCAACTTACCCGAAGACCCATGGCGCAACTTACCTCTCGGATGGTCCCTCCGAACCAAGACGACAATACGTGGGTGGACACTTCAAATGGAGGAGGAAATCCAACAGACGCTGCTTGGGCAGACGACATAGCTGAGCTAGAAGCCAAAGCACAAGTCGCAAAAAGAGAAGCGCAAGCCAAGAGAAAGCAAATTCCGCCTTTTGTTCAGAAGCTTAACAGGTGAGTCGATTCATACCCCTTTCACGAAGGAGAACAACTGCGCTGACCGCTTGCTAGTTTCCTGGAAGATGGCAGAAATACCGAGCTCATCCGCTGGTCAGATGATGGTAATTCCTTCATTGTACTGGATGAAGACGAGTTCGCGAAGACGCTGATTCCCGAATTGTTCAAACACAACAACTATGCCTCGTTCGTCCGCCAACTCAACATGTATGGCTTCCACAAGATCGTCGGACTCTCCGACAACTCTATGAGAGCAAGCGAGAAGAAGAACAAAAGCCCAAGCGAATATTCAAACCCATACTTTCGTCGAGGCTGCCCAGACCTACTGTGGTTGATCCAGAAACCCAAGAATGTCACCGGCCCGACGTCCAAGCGGAAAGTCAAGAATGAAAATGAACAGAATGAAGAAGAGGCAGACGAATATGATGAGGAGACGAGCGCAGTCAACAATCAAGTCCGCGCCAAACCAGGCCAACTCACTCTCGGCAGTAATCAGATGGCCCTTAGTCAGGAACAGTTCAAGAGCGTCCAGCGGGAATTGGCAGCGATTCGGAACCAGCAGACTCATATTTCGCGCATGATGCAGCAATTGAAGCGCGAGCATGAGCAACTTTACGGCCAAGCGGCAACCTTTCAAGACCAACACAACCGACATGAAAACTCAATTAATGCCATCCTGACATTCCTAGCAACTGTCTACAATCGCACCCTCCAAGGTCACGACAGCAATGTGCAAAATATTGCAAATCTGTTCCAGAACGTCATGCCTGTAGACACCTCTACTTCAGGGAATGTGGTCGACGTGGGTGACTATTCCTTCAACGACATGAATCTCGATGGCAGTCCAGCGAAGCCATTCAAGAAACAGCCTCTCCTCTTAACCAACGGCACTGGACAAGGAGGTCGCGCCAGTACACTCTCTCCACGCTCAGCTAATAGCCCTTATCCGACCCGAGCGCAGCCTGCCCGTCCAGGCCAACAACGCTCCCCGTTCTCACCTAAACTCGAGGAGGTATTCGATCCAGGAGTGAACAGCCCAAACACAGCGACTGCACCTTCATCGTCCAGTACTACCCAATTCCGCCCTGGTGAGTTTCCGTCTCGTGACATGATGTCCGTAATTCAGAACGCCAATGCAAGAAATAATCCTGCAACCTCACCCAGTACGCCGGCACAAGACTTCTCCCATGTCCTCAATTCGCTCGAAGCCTCCTCCGGTACAGGCCCTCTATCGACCTCTCAGCGCGCCGATGTACTCCGCATGATTAACAGCTCGGCGAATCAGCCTGCCGGAAACGACAATGCCCTCATCAACGCAACCCCGCCACCTGGTCCAGCGAACTTCCACCGCCGCCTCGCCAGCACCAACGCTGATCTCGATCAATTGGCGAAACTGCAGGCCGAGCAAGACAAGTCCGTGCAGAACTTGACGAACCTTCTTCAACCCCTATCGCCCACTGGCTCTATCCCAGGGATACACGACAACCAAAGCCTGCCCCCGCCACCGCTGGACATTGACGATTTCTTGAACCATAACGACTACTTTACTGACTTCCCTAGCGATGGTAATGGCGCTTACGACTTCGGTAATACGGGCCTCGGCGGTGGCACCGCCCAGGACGGTACGACAAATGACCTCAATTTCGGCGACGATGACGACGAACTATTCGGGAACCTCGATAACAACCACAATACTTCTGCTTTTGGCTTCGACGGTGCCGCCGACGTGGCGACAGCATCAAATCCATACGGCGGCAGCACCACCGCTGCAGCGCCAATGCCGGGGGGCGGGACTGGAAAGATGAAATTCGATCCATCAAGTCCAGAATTTGATGAACACGACGGCGGTGGACGTGTCGAAAGTGTGCCCAGCAGCGAAGTTACCACGCCGAGATCGGACAGCGACCGAAAATTTAGCGCCGAGGCTGATAATGGGGTGAATAATCGTGGTAAAGGACGGAAATTGAGTGGATTGGACGATGAGATGACGGGAGGAAGGAAGAGAGCGAGAGCTTAGGGCAGGCTTGTGTGTAAAGATCGTACATATCTGAACAAGCAGCGCGAACAGGGCGAAAGGCGATCTTGCCATTTCTCGCGTGGCACGCAGCGATATTGGACATGTCGATAAATGAGACGATCACTACCAGCGGAATCATCAAAGAAAATGGTTGGGATGCTACATTCGACGACTTCATCACGAACGTTATGACCTGCACGTGCCTGTTATTTGGACATCGATAGCACGCTGCACGACAAAGGGTGTATGGACCTCATCTCTCGATACTCGAATAGACAAGTTCGTCAGGAACTTGCACAGGATATCTGGAGAAACACACCGGCCCGGCCCTTGGGATACTGACATGGTCCTATCAGCAACGTCCCAAAGCCATATTTACGAAAGAACAGACGAAAAGATCAAGCGCTGTGTGTATAATGAAATGAATTGACGAGAAAGGAAAAAAAGCAAAAGCCAAAACCAAACCCAAATGAAATGAAATGGATCCTCGCAGGGAAGGCTACCTTGACATGGATGAATAAAAGTGCCAGAGTGCGAGACAGAAAGAGTTCGTCATCGAGCTATATCCAACTATTTCGATAAAGCATACGGACTTGGCGTCCAGTTGGCCACTCTTCAAACCAAGTAATTGCCCTCTAGCCGTCCCAGTGCCATTCGTCACGCCAGTTCCAATCTTTCGGTTCAGGGTTCTTGTTTGTAGGGAGCGGAACTGCTCTGATGCGGCGCGGTGCCCGAGTCTCGTCGTGAGCATAATGCATCTGCAACGAGGGCTGTAGAGAGAAGGAAGCAAGTGATTCGACCTGGAGAACGTGAACAAGATGTTTGGTTTGCGCCGTCGGCGTAAATATGTTCTATCCCCTGAGCGAATGAACATGTACAAGTACAATCGATATATGAATTGAATGCATGGCGCGGATATAGCGCGAAGGCGCTTGTAGAACAAAGCACGTTTCGGATGATTCTGGAAGTGCGAGCATTCAGGTACTACGAGTACGAATTTCTCACTGAGTAGCGTGTTGCAAAAATACCACGAAGGAAGGAACCAGTGGAGGTCCCAAGAACAAAGAGGTCAGGGCCGCGAACGAGCAAGAAAAGGTTTTGTGCTATTTCTGAGCGTCATTAATCGTTCAGCAAGGCTATGATCCAAAAATCTTCGCTATTCTATCTGGAGAAATGAGAGTTCCTAGTGGCGTAAAAGCCCGGTGTCATCTGCTGAGATTATGTTGTAAAATGCCTGATACCATCTTCAAACTCGTCCAAGGCTCACCCACCTCCTATTCTCTCTTCTTCACCCTGGGGAAACTCAGCCATAATCCTAGCAGTACAACTAAGAGTGCCAGGATAATAGGTTGTAAGACCTTGACCCCTTTGCTTGAAGCAATCGCGCCAATCACGAAGGGAAACACTGTGCCTCCGGTACCGCCGATGGCCATTGCAAATCCCATGGCACTGACGTGGATATGTTTTGGGAGAAGCTTGGCTGTCATCATCACACCGCCTGGGAACATTGGTCCAATGAAGAATCCCAGGAGCGCGACCGCTACGGCCGAGACAATGAATTTTGGAACGAGCCAGAAGATGAGCTGCAGTGCGAAGCATAGTGCTAGGTACACCGTGACGCAGAGACGTTCACCAAATCGTTCTGTCAGAAACCCCAGGCTGGCACGTCCGACAGCCATCCCAGCCCAGAAGCCCGTGCCAGAGTAGCCTGACGCTGAAGGAGAAGCAGAACGGACACGGAGCATGAACCTGATCGTATCCACTAACGTCAATATCATTCTGGTGGCTTTTTCGTATAGAAGGGGTCAAAAAGTGGGTACAGAGGACAAGTAGAAATATCGGGACGATAGGCTTACGTGACAATCCAACCCCCAAGACCAACTATGCAGTCACTGTTAGTAGCACACAGAGAAATGGTTCTGGAGATGTAGGGAGGGTGATACCTTCAATGCCCATGTACGTGAAGAAAAATGCTGAACAGATCCACGTGATTTTGGATTTGAGGGCTTCTCTGGTTCGGCCACCTGAAGCCTCGGTTTCATGTGGATGCTCGACACGATAGACTTCACCGGTCTTGCGCCAGAACGTCAAACTGAGACCGACGAATTCGAGAGCGGCAGCGCCAGCCTAGAATGCGACATTATCAGCTAGTGTCGGATGCGGATCAAGAAGCAGGTATCCCACGGGAGTGCTCAAGTGACAAAAAGTAGAGTACATACCATGAAGTAATAGAACGTGTACCAAGGTAGTTTCGCATGCACGATCATACTCGTGGCAATCAGCGGCGCGAAGAGTGCGCCCAGTGAATAGCACGAGTGCAAGCACCCTTGGACAGCATTTGCTTTGTCCATGACACCGATCCAGGCGCAGAAGCAGGCATCGGTCAACCCATTTCCAAAACCAGAGATGGCATTGCTGAGGACCAGCACGGGGAATGGCGGATGAGCTGAAAGAATTGCGTATGTGACTATATGGCACAGTGGAGCAATGATGGCGATGCCACGCTGGCCAAGGCGGCTGTGAACAGAAGCATTGGTGAAAGCTGCGAGCGAGTAGCCCGCAAAGGGGGTGAGGAAGATCAGGGAGACGGTAGTGTAGGAGAGGTCGTAATATGTCTCAAGCTGGGCGAAGTTGCGAGTAAGCTCATGTATGTCCTTTGGAAGAATTAGTGGGCAACTCACATAGGGGATCAGTGCCTGGTTTGCGGAATAGGTTAGCATTACTTGAGAAGACAATGATCATGTATAGCGTCTCCGTACACCGATAGCGCCATCGCCAAGTCCAGTGATAATGAAGGAGAAGAAAGCAAAACCCAGGCGGAAGGTGTTTCCCTTTGGATTGTTCCACCGCTGGACGATAGGCTGGGCGGTCGCAGGTGGAGCGTCTTCATTGCGAATGTTCTCCTCCTCATCCGACGAGGCAGTGGGAGAGGAGGTGGTCGCGCCGACAACCCGACGAGAAAGCTCTCGGAGTGATTTCGTAGGTGTCTTGAGGCTCAGCTCGAATGTCTCAGGCTGAGGTTCTGCCCCCGGAGGCATCGTCATTGTCTGTGTTGTGGTCATACTGACACATGAAATGGGGAAGTGAGATGCGAAAGAACACGACTGGGGTAGACACGGCACGCTAATCTCTCCGAAGAGATGAAAACGACGTCTTAGTTGCGTCTATAGGTAAAAACTTGATCTGAAGGGCCGAGTTGAAATGATGCTTCAAAAGTACATTTGAGCCTCAAAAAGCGGTGGGAAAAGTTCGCACAAGTCCGAACATGACGAACGTGATGTGAGGTCAAGCGAATGTTGAGGTTGCAGTGAACGAACAGTAAGTCCGAATAATGCTGCGTGCTGGTATTCGACTGCCTCACTTACAACTCAAGTTACTCTCACTTTCAAATTTGGTACTGGGCACTTGCACACGCTTCAGAGCTTCAAATTTGGCAAGAACGAGAGAATTTCTCACTCGCATACTGCACGTTTCTTCCTTCCGTGCCACGATTTCGGGGTTCTGTTACTTGGCATGACCGCCCCTTCCCCTTGCACATCATCGTTGATCGAGATTTCCGCTGCAAGTCTGCCAGTACGTATCTCCTACTCCATACCGCGTCGAAACAGTGGGGTGAGACTCCAACCCAACCAGATTATCATTGCCTTCTTTTGAGCATCACTCTCGTATTTGTACTGTCCAAAGTTTGATTGAACCTGAGTGCGGCGTCACCAGATTGCCGAACACGGAAGTCTCAAGCCACGTATCAGGCCTCTCGTTCGGCCACCGTATCAGTACGCGATTCTACCAAAGCGCCTTCAAACGATCTGACAGCCAAGACCAATCACAAGCGAGGCTTGGAAAGTGTCGAGAGCGTGATTTCCTCAGACAGGAGCGTCATTTGACTTCGCACAGCTTGAGAACTAGACTTTGTGTCATTAAAAAGACTCAAAAACGATCATTTCCACCAACTTCGTCACCTTTAATTAGAAGTCGGCCAGCATAAACAGATCGACCGGCGAGGCTGAAAAACATCACCTGGAAATTCAGCCCTGGGTCCATGACTGCGCCTGAAAGAGTCTAGCTAAGGCACTAGTGCTTCGCCTACCCCTTTGGCGGCGGCGGCGAGGGCGGGTACCTGAGTTGCATGCCGAGTCAGGGGAGGGCAGAAAAGCACCTTTAGGCTCTGTGGCTCTATAGATCAGCCTAGATGGTGCTAATTAGGCGGGCGTTGCTCAGCCTCACAGCACTATCTGCATGCGCGGTCAAACTTTCCAACCATGATCGACTACGTGCCTGGGCAGGTATGTGGTGAATCGTACGAGTACAATACCAGATGGCACAATGATCCATATACAGCCACGTTCAGATCGAGTTGCGCAGCATGGGAATATACATATCGCTATTCCTTCGTCGAGAAGTTAAGCTCCCTCGCAATATTACTCTTGACACATATCAGATCGAACAACGACGGAGCAAAACGCGTGGCAGGCTCCGACATATCCAGCTTCCGAGGATTACGCGCTGTCCCCTGTGTCTCAGCCAGCTGCCCGTGGCTCCGCTTGCTATTTTTTCCATCTTTTGGTTCTTAATCTCCTGGCTCCTTGGCCAAGAACATGGATCAATCTTGGGTGTGTTTATGCTTCTTCGAGCAGACTTCTCCTTTTCGCTGCTACCCACTGCCTTCTCTAATTTCCTGTACCGAGAATCAAGCACATGGCGCCCTAGCCCGGCACATGCTCCGTTGAACCACTCACAGCGTGTCGGCTAGTCCTCTGCACTGCATTCGGCAACGTGGCCCCTGTCACCATGCGAAAGATACTGTCACAGTGGGTAGATTCTTCCTTTTGCGGTACAGAAACTTCCTGACATGCCCCTCGCCAAGTGGGCGAGACGCGCCTGAGTATCATGAGATGGTCGGTTAAGCAAACCTCGAGAGCTTGGCCTGCCTCAGTCAACGCCTCTCGGGACCATGGGGAGGCCGACAAGAATTCCCCCGTGTTTGTACAAGTTGTAGGGCTCCTCCGACTTTTTGCGATCTTTCTATTCCCATTCCTCTTCACAGCAATTGTGATTTTTGAAAGCATTTGCTTTCGTCCCCTCGTTTTCATTCTGTCACTCTTTTATAATGAAGTCACTCCTTTACACCGCGGCACTTTTGCCGTTGGGTGCCCTTGCATGGGGCGGAAAGCACGCCGAAGTCGATGAAGTCGTCGTGGTGACCACCACCCGGACCATCACTGTCTGCCCTATCACCGACTACTTCTTCAGCTGCGCACCTGAGCCTACCGGCTCTGACGGATGGGAGGACTGGGGTAGTGCCAGCAAGCCCAACACTGCCAGCGTGACGACAACCACCGACGGTGGACATGGAGGAGACGGTGGTCACGGTGGCCATGGAACCAGCTCTACGAGTGGTACTGTCGGTCCCGTAACTACGTCGTCGTCGGATGATCACGGTCATGGTGGTCACGGATCGTCGAGCTGGTCTTCCTCTTCCACTCCCGTGGTAGAAACCTCCAGCTCTAGCTATTCTACCTTGTCCACCTCCCACTCCACCCCCTACTATGGCAACCACTCGTCTACTTCGACAAGCTCCGAAACCTACTCTAGCACTACGTCGAGCTCTCTGCCCGTGGGCCCGACCAGCTCAAGCAGCTCGTCGGTCAGCACATCCGTCAGCACATCATCCACCAGCAAGTCTAGCTCGTCTTCGACCTCTGGAACAACCACTTCCAAGGCCGGCACCAGCTCCTCATTGACCAGCACTACCAAGACCAGCACCACCTCAACCACTTCCTGCGCTCCATCGGCCACTCTCTCCAGCCTTCCTGAGACTGATTGCAGTGCCAACACCCCCAACAGCCGTAGCCTGTGGTGCAAAGGCAAGTCGATCGCTAGTGATACCATGGACAACTACGAGAGTGGCGACACTAAGAAGTTCACCTTCACCATTACTTCTGGCACGCAGAATTTCGATGGCGTTGACCGACCTGCCTTCTTGATCAATGGTAAAACACCTGGTCCTCTTCTCGAAGTCAACTGGGGTGATTGGGTTGAGGTTACCGTGACAAACTTGTTGACTGACAACGCGACCACTATTCACTGGCACGGTGTCCGCCAAGCTGGCACAAACGACCAGGACGGTGTTCCAGGTGTCACTGAGTGCGCTATTGCTCCCTTGAGCGTCCGCACCTACAGATGGCTCGCTTCGTCGTATGGAACCGGTTGGTACCACTCTCACGCCTTGTCGCAGTACGGTGGTGGTATTCGAGGACCTATTATCATTCACGGACCTTCCACTGCTAACTACGACTATGACATGGGTACCGTCATGGTCGACGAGGTTTTCTCCCAGACTATCTTCCAGATGGCATGGAACATTGCCCGTCTCCGAGGCCCTCTCCCTGCAGCTGTTAACTACATGCTCAACGGCAAGAACAAGGCAGTTGATGGCAACTCGGGTAAACCCGCCACCTGGACTGTCGAACCTGGCAAGAAGCATCTCTTCCGCATCATCAACAGCTCTGCCCAGGCTTCTTACGTGGTTCACTTCGATAACCATCAGATGACTGTAATTAGCGCTGATTACACTCCGATTGTTCCATACACTACCTCTACTCTGTACATCAACCCTGGTCAACGATACAACGTCATTGTCGAAATGAATCAAGTAAGTGTCACTCCCTTTATAGACTGACTTTTCGTCGCTGACTGCTCTTCAGACCCCTGGCGCCTATTTCCTCCGAGCCATCACCCAAACTGGTTGTGGTACCACAAACGCTAACGACGGTCTCGGCGCTCTGGCCAACGGTGTCTTCACATACAAGGGCAGCTGTGGTACTCCCAGTACTGACAGCGCGACGGCCACCATTGGTGCTTCCGTTGCCTCGGACTGCAAAGACGAGCCTCTCGCCAGCTTGAAGCCTTATGTTCAACACGATGGTGGATCTCAACAAGGATTCACTGATACTGCTCTTCTCCTCCCAGGTGGTAATGCCGCACAGCAAACCTTTGCTAACTACGGCCCTATTTCACGCTGGTACTTTGGCCCCATGACAAACCTGGCCAACAATAGCGCCACTATCGTGGGAAGCTCTGCTATCACCGTCGACTTCGACAACCCGACTCTCAAGAACATGGCTCTGTTGCCCTCTGTCTCCTTCAACAGCTCCATCTACTCCAACGCGGTTGTCCTGGACGGCCCTGCTAACGAGTGGGTCTACTTCGTGATCCAGAACAACTTCCAGACCTCGCATCCTATCCACTTGCACGGCCATGACTTCTCTGTCCTTGGACAAGGCAAGGGTACTTTCACCGCCGACCAAGTGGGAAGTCTTAACTTCGCCAACCCAATCCGTCGTGATACTGCTCTCTTGTACGGCTTCAACGTCCGAGGTGTTGCCCAGGGTGGATGGACCGTCATCGGTTTCGAGACCAACAACCCAGGTGCCTGGGTCATGCATTGCCACATCATCTGGCACGCCGATGGTGGTATGGCTCTGCAGTACATCGAACGCCCCGACGAGATCCCAGCCTCGACCTACTACAACAGCGAGAGCTTCCAGAGCGAGTGTACCGCCTACGACGGCTACGTCGCAGCCGGTGGCGAGGGTCACTTGGACTACGAATCCGGTCTCAAGCGTGATTTGGAACGACACCAATACCACGAGAAGAGATATGGACATCATGGTATGCATTAGGCTCACCATCGACTTAATGAGGAGAATTAAGGGTGGATGAGAAAGAGTGGGAGTGGAGTAAGTCAGCAATACTGATGGATTTGATGGTGTGGATGGCATGTCGAGAGATCTCTTCTTTTGTTGTGTAGATGAAATAATATTCGTGTTTGAATATGTTGGGACAAGCGAAAAGCAGAATCGGTCCCCATTTTGAGAGGGCCTCTCGATTCTGGAAACTCATTTTGTTACTTGGACAGAAAGAGAAACAGACGCACGCAGCAGAACAATGTACGCACATATCACGAAAACCCCCGACCTGTCTTTTCCATTATGTCCAAAGAAACTACACTTAAATCCAAACCCGACATTTTTATTTATCGAAACCACGGAGCCACACAACAGAATGATGGGGGTTATATAATACGAGGACGCACGCACGCATGGCAAACGGTCTTGGAATTACTTTTTTTTTATGCCTTACAAGAGGAGGAGCACAAATCTTTTTACTTTCGTTCCCTTCAAAAGGCCAATTTTAAGGGTGTCGATCTCTCTCGTTGGATTAGTTCCAAGCTTTCTTGTAACTAGCCTTTTCAGATACTACTGGTACATAGTACATACGTAACATGAAACGAGAGAAAGCTTGTGGTGAAATAAGACATTGACTGGAGCGAGGCATATTGAGAGTTGTCTTCGAGGTATCCTTGCGTTGCCTTGCATTATTGCCCACATCTCTATACATAAGAGAATCCAGTCAACTCGGGGCGAGCAAATCTTGAATTGAATTACAGTGGGACAAACACTGCTTTTATATTTATCACCTACGTGTATGCTTTGGTGGGGACTGCCACGTCCGACTCTACAAGCGTGATGCGACCGATTTCAGGGTGATTGGAATCCGCGTCTCCGACCAGGCCCGGCAGCACGCTGAATATCGGCGAGCGGTTGTAGTCATCCATAGCGGAGGGCAACTCGGTCGCGGCAGACAGGTATCGCTGGATCACGTCGGCGCCGAAGCAGAACATACTATACCCGTCCAAGGATTCCGCCCAGCGCTTTCGGAGACCATACACGACGCCCAGGATCATGCAGCCTGCGGCCCATAGAAGCATGAGGATGACGACTAGAAGCGGAGGTACACCGCCGCCTCCCTTGGTCAAAGTCACCGATGCAACGGCGGCCTTGACGTCGGGACTGTGCCAAAGCCCGTCTTTCCCGTTCTGACCGCCGTCCTGGCCGTTGTATATGGCTTGCACCGCATAGGTTTTGTACGCCAGCAGCACAGACCGTTTCAGGTCGTCAGCCTGCAGCACGCTGGCGTAGTTTGTGAAGCCGCTGATGGCGGCTGGGTCATTCTGCGTGACGGGCGTGAACCCAGCCGAGGAGAAGAGCGGCGTGATCCAGTTGGAGTAGTCGATGTAGTTGTACAGGTAATTGTCCAGGAAGAAGAGCTGGGACACGCCCACTCCAAGCCGTCGGATGTTGCCACGCTTGCCGCCGTTTCCTGGGATCTCGGTTGTGTCTTCCGGTGCGATGGTATAGTTTGTTACGATATCGACACCTCCGTTGGATGTTGTGCTACCGTTGCTCAGCGGAAGGAGGGGATTGACGATTCCTGGAGTTTCCTTCACCGAGCCGGACACCGCGTCGTGACGCTGAAAGTTGGAAAATGTGCCCGCAAGCCCGTTGACATCCGCGATTCCAACAGCAGACGTTGAGGTACATCGTACCCCAATGGCCTTCATGGGAAGGCCATTTGCATCCAGGTGTGGAACTTTGATCCCAGAGACAGGTTCCAGAATGCCAGTGACCCCACCACCGCTTTCCCCTGGGTCAATGTGCTCCCAGAGCAACATCTCGAAAATGTCCTCGTGGTCCAGCCCAGGAGACTTTGCCGAAGCGTATGTGCTTGGATAACCCGGGCCGGTCGCGTTGCGCTGAATGTTAGCACCGACCTCCATCCACGCTTTGATGTTTGTCAAGAGCCCTCCCTGTTCAGCGCCCATGGTCTGGTTCTGGATGCAGATCCAAGAATCATCGAAAACGTTGTAGCAGCCGTGGTCTTCAGGGATGTTTTGGACAAGCTGGATTCCTTTCTCGGACGCATTCCGTTTACTCAAGATGCTAAAATCCTGGAGTCTTTGGACCGTTTTGCAACCATATTGCAGTGCGAGACCCCACGCTTTGCCTGTGACGGGAACAGAGGCCTGAGGGATGAGAAAAATGTGGTTGGCGGGTTCGGATGGAAGAGCGTCCGGCGACGATGCGTTGGGGCTCTGCGAGCCGCTCTCTTCGGCCAACACTGGTCCGCCAAGAGGAGCTCGAGGCTCTGCTCCTAGTTGCCAGTGATCCAATACATCAGTCATGAATTGTAGGGTTAATCTCTGGTCAAAATTGGACACGTTCAAGCCGAGGACATCTGCGCCCGCAGTATTCCCTACCACAAAAGCATTTGCCGTCTCAAGAGTCAAGCCAGAAAGGGCAAAGGACCAAGAGAGCGTACTGAGTACAAATAAGACCAACCACAGTCTCGTGAGCGTCTTCCGTCCTCGCCGCTTCTTGGAGAATTGGTCTGCTAGAGCCACCGTCGCAATCTTCCAGCCTGAGAGTCCACCCCAAGATCGATCGCAGTGCAAGAGGACCTGGCGAGCATTCTTTGCGCCCCAGAATCTAGTCATGAGCATGCTAGCCTCGACACCTGACAGTGAATAGGTGGAGATACCTGGCGCTATCGCACCGAGAATGAACCACGACCACCACACGTATTTGGCGTTCGGCACGTGGCCAGACAGGCTCACAGTAGGATTGCTCGATGGAGCGAGCCAGGTCACATACGTCCAGACATAATATGTAGCTAATGCCGGAGGAAGAAGGATGCAAGCAAGGCCACGCTGGAAAAATCGTCGGAGGGGCTGGGGAGTGGTTGTGTGGTCGTATATCGCTGTTTTGACAGGAATCTGACCGGTCTGCGACCAAGTATGCATACTTGACAGGCCGCCATTGCTGAAATCATGCTTCTCAGAGACCAGCATCGGCTGCTCTTGCTGGTGCGAGATAGCGTCTGCGTCCATGACGACTGGGCCCAAACCGCTTCTCTAGATGACGGAGGGCAGAGGTAGCAGGGAGGCCATGATCAGACTTATACTTGCAGGTGCAACATGAGGCTGGTGGGATAGGCATTGTCCACAAAGTTATCTAATGACTGAGTCACATTGCATGTGTACCAAAGCCGGCGGATCCTGTTGGCGATCCTTTGCTCATTGGAACTGTGATGGTCAATGTGTACCAGTTCCGGCCAGGCAAAGCCGCCGGTTGAGGCATGGCTTTAGTTAGAGACTCGCATGGACGCGATAACTGGGTGCCATTAGGAGGGCATCTCCGAGCCATGGAGTAATTCGACGACATGATCTGCTGAGGTGTCTTTGATCTTTAACCCATCAAGAAAGTGATGGGGCCAAATGCAATACACATGCAGCCACTGAATACCTGTCGGGGTAGTAAAGTGGTGCCCATACGCTTGCATATAGCTGACTTCAAATCGTAGCGCCTTCTAAGGTAGGCAAAGCAGTAGAGCTAATTAATAACACCAGCTCAGAGGTTGTGCCATACCGCCAGCTGGTCGAGTGGATACTTTGAGCCCTAGTCGACCTGGTACTGGTAGTCAGTATTACAAGTTCACGTGGACATAAGATAGACAGTCACGTGAAAGCCCTAACCGAGGCGAGCGAGGGTCGCCAGCGTTTGTTGAAAGCATACCTACGTTCTTCCCTTGCACTCTGGTACCTAGTATGTCCCTTGTGCAATCCAACTACATGTACTTGTACTTGATGCATACGAATACGCACGAAGCTCACACCCCCAAGCTTGAAGTCTCTGATATATGGACATCCACTCCGATGCACCTGATTCATGTTGCCTTTTGCCAAAGACCTGTGGCTGTGCACTCTTTTGTCGACACTAGCGACCGGCCATGGCGGCTGGAATGGTTTGTTCAGTTTCTTGCATCAGGCATTACTTTCTTGCACAGACGTGGTGACAATAGCACTCGACAGGATCTCGCACAGCTTGCTCTGGCCCACGGGCGCGTTCCATCCCTTAGATGATTACATGGCTCTGTCCCTAACCAAATTCTTGCCTTGCCTAAAATGCGGCTACTGAATGCTTCTACGTACAAGCTTCACGAATTCAAGTCTGATATCCCACCCTTCGCCATCCTTTCCCATTGCTGGGCCGAAGACTCAGAAGAGGTGCTGTTTGAAGATATAGGAACCCCTCGAGCTGAGAGGAAAGCTGGCTTCAGAAAGATCAAAGGTTGTTGCACACAAGCCCTTGAGGATGGGTTACAATATGTCTGGATCGATACTTGCAGTATCGATAAAACCAGCAGCACCGAGCTCTCCGAGGCGATAAATTCCATGTTTCGTTGGTATGCTCAAGCACATGTCTGCTATGTATATCTGGAGGATGTCCAGAACGACGGACTCTATGGCGGTGCCATCGAATCCCTCCCACATAGCAAATGGTTCACTCGAGGCTGGACCTTGCAGGAGCTCATCGCCCCCAGAGACGTCGTTTTCTACACCCAAAGTTGGACCGAGATAGGTACAAAGATGAGTCTGCTCCGAGATCTTCACAAGATCACAAATATCGGCCAAGAGGTCTTGATGGACAGCAGGAACATCTTCAAGACCAGTATCGCCCAGAGGATGTATTGGGCCTCGAAGAGAGAGACCACTAGAATCGAGGATGTTGCTTACTGCCTGCTTGGTCTGTTCGATGTCAATATGCCTCTTCTATACGGCGAGGGATCGAGGGCATTTTACCGTCTCCAACTAGAATTACTAGCCATGTCAAACGACCACTCCATCTTTGCTTGGAAGGACATTGATGATTCGTCTCAGCTATCGACTGGCATTCTCGCTTCACATCCTTCTCAATTTCAAGATGCCGGTAGAATTGTGGTAGCGCACAGGAAGAACCTCTCAGACTCAATCATTTCCATGACCAACATCGGCTTGTCTATTCGCCTTCCCATATTGTTTTCTGGTGGCAATCATATCGCCATTCTCGATTGCCTGTGGCAGGACTACAACCGAGAACAAGTCGGCATTTTCCTTGTACAAGATGGTGCTGACCACTACTCTCGCACACATTCTGCGATACGAACGGTCATAAGTGAAGAAATGCTAGCCAATGCAGAGGTCAAAGACATATATATCTCTGCACGAATACTAGAAAATGGATGGCCTTCTCAGAATCCTTGGGCCCAGAACACAACATTGCAATTTCGATTACATCTCACCACCAACAAGGAGAGACAGCTCAGACTACAGAAAAGGGTTCTTTTCAGTGCCCCAACTTTCGACTCGGAACCAAAAGTGCTTGAGAAACAAAACATGGAATTTGAAGGGTGCTATGAGTTCAATTTGGCACCCGGTGGCTGGGTTGTCTTTGAAGTCGGTTGTCCTGGCGCCGGAACTGTCGTGGTAACCATTGGAAGACTATTGGAACGCGTATGGTCAGATGTCATCCCTGGTCAACAACGGCAGGACCTGGTTCAGATTGGTCTTTCTGTTTACGAATCACTCCAACAATGTCTCCTCGACCAGGAGGAGGAATGGATATTCTTTGGTGACCGAATTCCGGTCAGCTTTGGAAAGACAGAAATGATGTCTCTAGTTACAAAGCGTTTGCCCACCACCGGCTTTGCCGCTACGATGAAAACTGCATACAAAATCCACTTCGTGGAATTGCCGCCTGGCTCCTACTACAGCTTGTGGGCGGACGAGTCACAACCAAGTCGTGTCCGCGGCCTCTTCAACAATATCAAAGAGCGGAGGCCCCGAAGGTTTGGGTCAGTCGAACTAGGCAGCTCTGCGATAGGCCCTCGAAGAAGTCCAATTGACAAGAACAGCATCAAGCTCATCAGTCTTGACTATTCGACAAACAAGGCGGTGTGGGATGACATTAAAGCCAACGACAAGTCCAAAGCGCAAGTTGGGATAGAGAAGAGGACAGAACACGACTCGTCCAAAACAAACGGGATCAAGAGAGATATGTCGGTCACGTCCCTCAGAACGCCTCGCAAATCTCCCAAAGAGTCGCCGTTAGGTAGCAGTGCTGGAGAAGATGATGAGGATGATGATGACAGCGCTCCTCTCGCAAGAACAAATCCCAGAGACGAGACCGAAGCTAGAATTGCCAGATTCCTGGGCGGAGCAAGGCTCGTGTAGTCAATACCATTGTCAGGGTAATTGTAACAACACCTTAGAACATATATGTACAGGTAGGCTCAATCTCAATACAGCCAGACACAGACACAGGTACGGAAATTTGAACCTCAAAATAAGATCTCGTGAGAAGAGTTGAAATGTAATATTGCACTACGGCACGACCGCAGTGTTGTCAGTGATGCGAAAATGATGTGTAGAGAAGAGAAGGCGAGAGTCTCACTGTGGAGTCTGGTGAAAAAAGTTCAAATCGGCATTTGCAGTTTACTGAAAGTGTAATCTTTTAGAGGGAACAGGGTGAGGCGTAGAGAACGTGGAGATGGTGCCATTGTACGGTACTACTACTTAGGCAGTCAATAAAACAACCTGGGAGTCTTCTGGTAAGTAGTACGCCCTACCGCTGCGGATTTTCTGGAAACTTGGTGGCGTTGGGCTGTAAGATTTCTTGTTCCTGTTCCTAACGACAAAAGTATGTACATTCGGTCTTTTGTTTTCTTTCTTTCTCCGTGTTTATGCGTGCATATAGAGCCGATCATCTCTGCTCTAGCGGGTGTCCACTGCTGCTCGCGCTTTCGGCCTCATGCTCTCCCTTCAAGATCGGGTACTGGCCTTGGATTTCTCCCTTCTGGCTCGGCGTAGCCGGCATCGCGACTTCGTCGGGGTCACCCGTCGGGACAAGAGGATATGTGTGCACCGGTAGGGCCTCGATATGAGCCTTGTTTTTCTTGTTGGCCTGTGGACAAGGAATGTCCTGTTAGTATGTCTTTTATTGCCCCGTGCACTGACACACATCGATCAATCACTTACGTATGGCAGGCCACAGTATTCACACCAGCAGATCTGAGGCTTGTCGGTGTTGATGAAGATTCGGGGGTGTCCTAGGGGTCCTCCACCGCCGTCACAAGCAACTACCTTCGAATCGACCCATCTGACTGGCTGTTTGTGGATGAGTTCAATTGCGGCGTATGGTCGAGGCTAGAAATGAAGGGCAGTCTCAGTATATAATGTTCCTCACAGATAGGTCGAAATAGTGATTCTCCTACCTGGGCCTCAATAATGGTCTGTTCGAATCTGGGACCCGTCATGGCCAGTTCCCGTGGCATTTGACTTCGTGACCACACGCTCGATCGATTCGGGGCTTGCATGGTTCTAGCCTTCTCTGCAGCGTCCTCCACCTCTTGCAGTTGTCCGTCTCGACCACCCATCGGGTCGATGCCCAGCTCGTTTGTCTTGGATACATTGGGAGTTTCTTTTCGTGGGGTAGGGTCGTTGGCTTGCTGGAAGTTCTCGCCCGTGCCGGGTCCTTG
Source organism: Cladophialophora exuberans (assembly GCA_030068005.1). Lineage (NCBI taxonomy): Eukaryota > Fungi > Ascomycota > Eurotiomycetes > Chaetothyriales > Herpotrichiellaceae > Cladophialophora > Cladophialophora exuberans. The sequence goes on from JANSVK010000057.1 coordinate 31,576, forward strand.
TGCTAGCAAACGTGCTGAGGTAGCGATTTGTCTCGAGTATATCCGGGCAGTGTGAGTCGCCCGCGACCTGAGGGCTGGTATGAGCGACGCCATGATCGCGGTAAAATGGCTGATCTGGGTCTGCGATGCGATTGCACGTCGTTGATGTCGAAGGGGAAGTGATTGAAAGCTCACCAATGAGCCAATCGGAGAGCTTCATGCTCCGCCGCAGAATATCCCCGCCGTATAAGCAGCTACGGTGAAGTATTACACCTCCAGTTCAAGGCACCGGTCGCGTTGCGTGGTTGAATGACTTGCAAGAAGCACCGCCGTCTGCGATCCTGCAGTCTCCTCTATACAAAGCCTAGAATACTCAAGTTTGTTTCACAGAGCTCATCACCACTCTTCCATCTAGACTCTCTGATTCGAAAATGGCTTCAGGCTACGATCGTGCTCTTTCCGGTAAGTCAACCCCGAGCAACTGAGTGTTCACGACTAACGAATGCAGTCTTCAGGTACTGCCACTATATGACCTCCCTGTAGCTAATCATCCACTGACAGACACAGTCCTGATGGCCATGTATTCCAAGTCGAATATGCTCTCGAAGCTGTCAAGCGGGGGACTTGCGCAGTCGGCGTCAAAGGCAAAGATATTGTAGTGCTGGGCTGCGAAAAGAGGTCCGCCATGAAGCTACAAGACACAAGGATCACACCCTCAAAGATCGGTCTGATCGACACCCACGTCTGCCTGGCCTTCGCTGGTCTCAATGCCGACGCTCGGATATTGATCGATAAGGCCAGAGTCGAGGCGCAATCACACCGACTCACGGTCGAGGATCCCGTCACAATCGAATATATTACGAAATACGTGGCTGGCGTGCAGCAGAGGTTCACCCAGAGTGGTGGTGTCAGACCATTTGGTATCAGCACGCTCATCATTGGCTTCGACAAAGGCGACAAGGAGCCCAAGTTATACCAAACAGAACCCTCAGGCATCTATTCAGCTTGGTACGTGCTTTGTTCAGCATCGAGCGACCAGACTACTAACTTCGAGCAGGAAAGCAAACGCCATCGGTCGATCAAGTAAGACTGTACGCGAATTCCTCGAACGAAATCACAAAGACGACATGGATCGAGAAGCTACCATTTCTCTGACAGTCAAGTCGCTCCTCGAGGTCGTCCAGACAGGTGCAAAGAATATTGAGATCGCTATCATGGCCCCAGGAAAGACCATCGAGATGCTTCCATCGGAGCAGATTGAGCAGTATGTCAAGACAATCGAAGCAGAGAAGCAGGAAGAGCAAGCCAAGAAGAAGCCCGGTGCTAGAGGCGCCGCAGGATCTGCAACTTCCTCCTTGCCCACGAGGCCGCTAGCGGAGGGCGAGGGAGCGGGCGACGAGTGATCAAGACTAGCAACAAACCAAAGTTGTAAAATCGTCCCTTTGCATGAGCGACCGGCGTTCTGGCAAGGGAGTACATGCAGTGTGGTCATGTCTGACTGCTCCTGGTAGAAGGCAGAAATCCTTATCACCGTTTTCCGGAAAACACGCTTTCCCTTCCAGAGGCTTTCTCGATCCATTCTGTGTGGGTTTGCATGTTCAGCGAGAAGCGCCCCATTCTAGAGCAAATCCTGGGTCGCCCTGCCCCTGCATGACTTGTCGCGGGATCAGCCCAATTTTCCAGTCCCTCCTTTGATGTCGAATATTGAATCTTCCTTCTCGTCTTTCAATCTGTCGTCCTTGAGCATTCTGTGCCAAAGGTCAGCCCTCGTGATCCACACGCTCGATATGTACTGACCTCGAGTCCACTCTCGTATCTTCACTTTCGACCTTCAGTGCCGCCTTAGGGGTCACAGCATCAATGACAAAGTGATTATCGCAGTTTGGACAATATTCATCGCTAGCCCTCCAAGTCAATGACAGCAACTCTCCTTAGGAGATATAGTGGTAAACGGGTCTCGGAAAGGAGACCTACCTATCGTCCCAGTCTTTGGTATTCTTTCGGAATGCCTTTCTGCATTTCTTGCATATGAATGTCTAGTTCCGGGGTTCGCGTGAATAAAGACTTCTTCAAAACTGAGTCTCGTGTTTCTCACCATATCAAAACTTTGTAGTAGACGATGGTCCTCCTGTTCGGCATGACATTCTGCACAATCGAACCATTTCTTGCCTGTTTCAGCATTATCAGCAACGAGACGGTACTGATCTCAGTGATTTCAGAATTACAGCACGGCGACCGGATCGACACTTGTGCGTTTAAAATGTGTTTACTTGCTCGTGTTAGTACCAGGCAGCGCTTCTAAAGGTCTCGAATTCCATGACCTACCACATGCTCGCTTGCAACGCGCGATAGACCGAAATCTTCTGGAGGAAACGATCAAAGATAGAATTTTCACGCTGCTATCGATTCACGTATTGTTTTCTTTTTCAGGCAAAGAGGGTCTTGACACCGGATCCAGTTGAAGATAATTTCTATGCATGGCTACTGAATGCTGGCTGTGAAAAATTAGTACGGCGCATTGTTTGCCCCTCGACGCGGTTCGCTCCTCCCTTTCCGGGCGAGCCAGATTCTTCACCCTGGAACATTTCCATTCACCGTTACTCAACTTCTAAGCTCTTTGGTTGAAACATCTACAGTCACTAGAACCAGCTGAAACCCGAATGATTTATATCGGGTAGTTTAATTCTTCTTCTATCTTTCAGTTGAAGAGATCACCTGACTTCTTTGGTCGGTCAGGATGCAGCCACAGCATGGGATCCTTCAGATCAACCCAGCCGCAGAAGGGTTTGGACAGCCCGTAGCCCGCGAATTCCTGGAGCGGCTCGGGCAGCTGACGAACCTTTTCAACCGGATTGATGAGGTACTGGTTTTCTTCCTGCCTCAGATACCCTCTGGTTGTGAACGTGCTGTACACTAGTCGTTCCTCCTCGTTAATCTTCCCATTCTCATCTGGCTCGTTTGTTTTGTTCGCACTTCCTCCGTGGTAGCAGCCACTCAGGACCATGAATCCATCGCCAGGCTCGAGCTCTGCATAGAAGGTCTGAGATTCCTTTGGTGGCCCTGCGGCATAGTCCCACAGGTGCGATCCCGGGATGAAGCGAGTGGCGCCATTTCGTTTGGTAGTCTTCTTCCCTGCAACGAAAAAGCCGATACCTGCGTCCCGGCCGAGTTCGTGCGTGGCAACAGCGGGCTGGTAAACGTGGTGGATGGGATCGTCTCGATGAAGAGCTTGGTCACGAGCTCCGGGCCCGATGCTGAAGACGATTGTGTTGTTGAGCTGGGGACGAGATACACATGGCTCGTTCTTCTCGCCAACCTGATGTGGTATCAGTGGCATATCTCGACTATAAACAAGCGGCAAGGACTGCCGCCAATACAATCACTCACCCAATTCCAGTAGAGAGTGCTTGTCAAAAGAGCGTCGGTCACGCCTTTCCAGAGCGGATTTCCGACAATACGGTTAGCAAATGTGCTAGATTTGGTGACCATGCCAAATGCTCGACGAGTCTCTTGTGGGAAGAAGTCGCCTATTATAAATGAGAACCGGTAACAAGATGAGAGTCTTGTAGAGCTGCACTCTACCTTCACCACCACCCTCGCCCCATGGCTCATCTTTGTCCAGCCAGGGTCGAGTATCTTTCTCAAGCTTTGCAAGCTCTTCTGTATTCAGCACGCCACGAACAACCACGCCGCCAGCGACGCGCAGAGCAGCCACCAAGTCCTCAACGCTGCAAGTCGTAGCGTCGAAGCTTTTCACTTCTGGCAATGGAGATTCAGGGCTTTTCAAATCTGCCTTCTCAACCGGCTCAACAGCCTTGTTGGGTGTCGAGAAAGCTTTGGGGATGGCGATGGGGATCTCAACAGCGGACGGCGCCATCTTCGAGGCAAATTTACAAAATTGCAATGATAGATACTGAAAGCACTCTCTGTAAGTGCCTGTACTCAGCCAATATTTTGCGTTATATTCTTTTACGCCAATACCCTGGGTCTTGAAATGGTCACAACGACCACACTCACATGATAAGCATGGGAAGGCGGCGTTCAACTGTCCAACAGTCACCAATCTCGACTGCCTAATCTCGACGAGATCGCTGCTGCTACGATGTGCATGGTGGCTAATCAGAATCATTCCTGGTGAATGTCCCAGAAAGGCAAGAGAGTTCTTATCACGAGCGCAAGACCATGCGGGGGATTCACATGCCTATCCATACGGCTAGGCAACCCAGTGTTGTCCCTCACCATAATAGGAAAGCGAATCTTACAATGATGTTTGGTTGAAGAAACTGCCCATTTGTAACATCACGAATACGATCTGAAGGGTTTCCATATTCAGCAGTCGAGACATGCATGGCCATCGGAAGAACTGAACATTGCTACTTCCTTCCCATGGCCTTCTCCACAGCCTCTAAGGCAGCCATGACCTTCTCGTCCATATACCTCCTTCCAACGATGCAAGCGCTCACTGGCGCACCAATCCACTTCTCAGCATCATACAAATCGTGGTTGTACTTGTCCTGGTCATTCATTGGGACATAGCCCTCGTCTTTCTTGTCCTTTTCGACGTCCACGAATGTCACTGGAAATATCACACCAGGGTAATCCAACAAGTTCCACTGGCTGGTATATGGCCAGTATCTCGCTGTATCGTTCAGAGGTGCTGCGCCAGGTGTTGCAGGACAGATGATCACGTCGACCTCTTTGCCAGAGTCAGCAGTCTTGCTCCAGTGGGCAGCGTATTCTTCGCGGTAGGTATCTCTTTCCACACAGAGTTGCCAGTACTCATGCATTGTGCGGTTCTTGACGTTAGGTTGCTCCTCTGTGATGAATTTCGTAAGCGGCATGATGGGCTCGCCGATTTCTTTGAGGGGTGCCAGGATCATTTCGCCACCATCTGGAAAATAAAGGCCCGACACAATATCCCAAGCCTTGTCGTGCTTGTAAGGCTCCCAGTCAACAACCTCCATACCTGCAGCTTTGCAAGCGTCTGCAACTATTTGCAAAGCTCGGATCATGGGTGGGTGAGGCTTAACAACTCCATCGGACCACTCAATTGCGACTTTCAGAGGTTTCGTGAACGTCTCCGGTGTCCACGGCTTCACGGTTAGAGATGGGTCCCATCGCCACGGTTCGGTATCCAGGATGGTCTTCATGAAAAGGTTAATCGTCTCTCGGCTTTGAGTAAGTGGCCCGAATGTCGCCAAAATCGAATCCTTTCCGTCCATGCAGTGTCTCATTCCCTTCAAGGGGATGCGCTTGGCTGTCGGTTTGAAACCGTAAACACCACAATTGCTGGCTGGGGCTCTGACGCTTCCACCGATATCACCTCCCATACCCTGAAAAGGTCAGTGCCCAGAGCGGGCTTTTGAAGTAACAACATCTTCGGTTTCCAGTGTATACTTACCCAAACACTGCCGCGGAACGCAACGAGGGCGCCTTCTCCGCCACTGCTTCCACCACATGTCAGGTTTCGATTCCACGGATTAACAGTCTTTCCATAAATGTTGTTATCGGTCTCTAGCTGCATTAGTGTTTGAGGTCCAGTCGTCCGAACGTAATAGACGCAGCCAGCATCCCATAGGTGGTCGTTGATGGGGTTGTCATCGCCTGGCATACCAATCCATGCCACATACGATGCATGGGTGGCCTTGGCTTTACCCATCATGTTGTGATGCTCTTTAATCTTCTATATGTCAACTTCAGACTGATTCTCATCACAGTTGCACACTTACAGAAATTGGGAGACCGTGAAGCGGGCCCATGGGTTCTGGAAGGGAGTCGAGATATTTTGCTCTCTCGATTGCTTCATCCCACATCAACTCAGTGACACAGTTGACCTGTACAGGTTGCTTTCAGCGCCTGAGCATAATCAGACAAGCACAGGCGTGCCTACCGCATATTGTGCAAGGGCAGCCCTTCGCAAGAATGCTCTTGTCAATTCCTCTGAGGTGACCTTTTTGGTCCGCAACATCTCGAGAAGTTCAATGGCATCATAGTTTTGCGTGAGCTCATATTCACGTGGTGTGAGATACTCCTTTGGTAAGTCCTGAGAAGACAGTGGCAACGGATCTGGCAGAGGTCCTAGCGGAGGTTCGACTTTTTTCAGTGTCTCGTCGCGGTAATCTCGAGCGCTTTTCGCCTTCTCTTGCCAGGTTTCTTTTGAAATCATTTTTTTTCTTCAATATAGAGACAACAGGGTAGGGCGTTGAATTGCAAAACAGAAAAGCGAACAGAAAGATTCGATTGCAAAGGGTGTGCTTGGTCAATGACTTATCAGTTGTTCAGCATCGGCGACAGATTACCTTCCTGGAAACAAAATAATCACAGCTTCTTGTCTCAGGTTCAGGCTTCTGCCAAGTTGATTCGAGTTGCACACATCTGTTGTAAAGCCGCGATGCACTCGGCCAAATTCAGTGGATTCAAGATAACATCCTTGACTGTGTTCTTGTCGAGATAGACGCGAGATGCGGAGTATCGCGACCATCCGGAAATTGGCGGTGTTCGATACCTTACATCCTATCATCGATGTCTTTGCTTTGTACCACATCCGCGTTGACGTGTGTTCCGGCACAGTAACGTGGCTTCTCCAGTGTCGATCACATCGTCGCTGGATGTGGTGAGACCGTTTAGGAAAGAGAGATAGAGCAATATGGTTGCGACCGGGCGATCTCCTTCCAGCCTCCCGCAAGGCCCCCTTCTCCAGGTGGATCCATTTCGCACTACCATTATTGGGCCAGCTTTATCAGACTCCAACAGTTTAGAGCTTCGTCTTCTTCCTCATCATGCAGCTAGATGATCTTTGCCATGGAGTCCCAATCTAATGGTCGGCTTCTGAAGCATGAGGTACTCTACGTCCGAATCCATGCAAGCGAAATCGCACATCACCGGTATCAACATGGACGGGTGAGATGGATAAGGAGACCAACGGTCTCACGGCTACCATCATTGGCTAGCAGCAAGATAACGCAGCCTGGTACCCCTGTCTTCATAGCCTCCCGGTAATGAATGTCATTCCGACACGATGTACTTTACCACGAGTCTTTAGGATAGAACGATCTACGTTATATAAGGAGCAAGATTCGTCCGTCCCAATAGGTAACGTTCCACTTGTGTCCTCGAGTCACCATTCCACCATTCCACCATTCCTGAACGAACCCTCGGACCTTTTTGTCTTCATCTTCACCAGTCACTATTACACACGTCACTTTTCAGCCATGAAGCTGAAGATTTACGAACCTTCCTTCGGGAATGGAATATTCCGACTCAACAGACCCATCAACCAGAATTTCGTCGTTGGCGGGTTTGTACTACCCTTGAGCTTGACCAGCCGATTGATACTAATTCCTCTTTACAGTATCCTTTTCTGTTTGCCAGGTATCTACCTTGCTTTGACCGGTCTCGGAGCCGGTGGTGGACGCCCGTCATCTCAAACCGTCGCGTCTACGACCAATGCCGTGCTCTATGGCTTATTCACCCTCTTTGGCTGGATCGGCGGTGCCATTTTGAATCTGATCGGACCGAAGCTGACTATGGCCTTTGGTGCCATTGGATATCCTCTCTACGTGGGCGGTCTCTGGTATTTTGATCGACAAGGTCACGCGTGGTTCCCTTACTTTGCAGGTGCTTCATTGGGTGTGACTGCTGGGTGTCTTTGGACCGCGGCCGGTTTCATCCAGTTCGCATATGCCGAGGAGGATCAAAAGGCTCTGGTGAGTTCAAAAAAGACATTTGGACAAAGAAGCGAACGCGCTAATTCTTTCAAGTTCATCACTTGGCAATGGGTTTTTACGTCTTTCGGCGGGACAATCGGTAGTTTGATTGCTTTTGGAGTGAACTTCCACCAGACCGAATCTACAGGCGTTTCCAACGCAGTGTATACTGTCTTGTAAGTTTTGACTAGAATTGGGTTCCCGACCCCTGAGCCAAATTGACATCTTACTAGCATTGTCATCATGTGCATGGCCATCATCATCGCATTGCTGTTCATCATCTCGCCTCGAAAAGTCGTTCGAGACGACGGCACTCACATCGCCATCTTCAAGCAACCCCACGTCATGAACGAAATCAAAGGACTGATCACCTGGTTCACGAACTACAGGGTACTCGCCCTTATCCCAGGAATTTTCGTCGCCGAAATGAACTTGGTAAGCCAATTGTCCATCTTGACAGGTCACTTTGTAGCAAATTGGAACTAATTAAACCGCGTTCTTTGGTGTAGGCCCTTCTTTCAAGCATCAACGCGTACTATTTCAACCTGCGCACTCGTTCATTGAACAACGTGCTCTTTCAATTCATCATGATGCCCTGTCCCTTGGCGCTGGCGTATATAATGGACACCAAATACATCAGATCACGCCGCATTCGCGGCATGATCGGCGCCATCATTGTAGGTTCCATCTGCCTGGGAACCAACGCGGGTCTGGCCGCCTGGATCACCAAGAACGACGTGAATCGTCAGAAGAACACACCTCCTGGTGTTGACTGGAGCGATAGCGCGTTCGGTGCTGGGTTCGTGCTGTACCTGCTTTCAGGTATGTTTGAGACCCTCCCTCACCTCGAAAAACTGAAAACCCCCCTGCTGACCCCTATTCGCACACAGGCATAATCTACGCAACCTACCAAATCGTAGTGCAGTGGACGCTAGGCGCTCTATCCAACGACCCAGTCGAATGCTCCCGGCTAGCGGGGCTCTTCAAGGGCACGACGTCGCTGGGCATGTGCATCTCATTCGTGCTGGACTCGAAGAACGTGGCGTACATCGACCAGCTGATCGTGCAGTTTACGCTGTACGCCGTCGGGCTGATGTTCCTGCTGGGTATCATCTGGTTCTGCGTCAACGACTCCAACTACTTCCTCGAGGAGAATGTCATCGTGCCGCACCGCTGGGAGGAACGCGCCCGCATCGAGGGCCTCGTCGCAGACGACCAGATCGAGAAGGAACATCAGAAGGAGTTGCTCGCCAGGGAGGGCGGGCTCGTGGATGAGAAGAAGCGCGAGGAGGTTCTGGAGAAGGGCATTGTGGGATCTTAGTGGCGGAGGATTTTCTTGGTTCGTGATAGTGGATGGGAAAGGATGTCGAAACCGAATGTCCCTGTCTTCCTTTTCCTTGAAAGATGAGTAAGGGACAGGTGTAGAGGCATGCCCTTGTTCTGGATTAGAATCATGGAAGATATAGAATAGATCTTGGTACGATGACTATCGAAAAATGACATGGACTGCTTTGAATCTAACGAGTGGGCTGACGCGCATTGCAATCGGTGGCGAACCTCCACATTGTACAAAGAAAATCATATGGTTTGTATATCCAATCACCGATTTAGTCATGTCAGGCCTCGAGACGAAGAGATCTAGCGAGCGACGCCAATATCAACCGAAAAGAAACCCACGCCCGGCACATGGTTGGAAAATCTCGGTCCAAGGAAGCCAAACAGCTTGGTCTCCGCTCTCGGACGATTCGTCATCCGTCCGACCAGAGAGTCCTTGATCATTTCTTGCCCAAACGGATTGCATGAACTCCAGTCCCGAATCGAAAATCCAAATGCCCGTTTTTTGCTTCCACCGCTCAGAGTAGTCGATCGCGACCTTTCTCCATTTAGCGTCTGCTGCTGACATCTCGCAACCGGCGAGGACAACGGGCATCAGACATTGCTTTTGAAAATTGCTATGAGCTGGGATTTCCGAAACTATCTGGAGAATTTTGCGCCCCAGTACATGCGGGTTAAGTCGTGTCTCTGCAGGATCTTGGAAGTTGTTTGTGTCGTCTGGTAATTCATCGTCTGGGTGCACTGGTGGCGAAGAAGGAGGAAAGACTCTAGTACAGTACAGCAGGAGACCCATCCTCCAGACCTGGGACATTGAATACTGGTGCTTGTCTCCAGTAGGCGTGATTTCTGTTTTCCGAATTTTCCTTCGAATGTTCTCAACCACGACTGGATCGAAGGTGTTGGGGTTACCTGCCGCAACTGCAAGTTCTTGCATGTCAAGAAACATGTCGTCTGGGAGACCGTTCAGAGCAAGAATACTCCACTCGTCATCTGCTTGCCACGCCATGAGCGCTTCGAGATATGTCCTTGGGAAGACTGGTCCGTAACGTGAAATCAATGCGGCGTTCACATCATACCAGAGAAGCATGGCGATCTGGGCTCTTAGATTAGGACGAGACTCGGCTAATCGAATGCCGCCATGAGTTTCGAGGATGCGGTAAGCGCCTTGGAGGTGGATGGTCCAATTCGAAACTCCGGTCTCAGCATAGTCAAGAGCAATAAGTAGCAACGCAGTGCTAAGAGCACATTCAAAGGAAAGACTGTCCAGCTGGGAGGCGAACAATGACAAAGCCTTTGCTTTCAGTCGCAAAATGGCTAGTCCTTCGGGCTTGCCCTGGAAGTGTGCTTGTTGGCGCTGGGCAAGAGCGATTGCGGCATAGCGGACCAAAGGCAAGTCCTCGTGTATCGCTGGAAGGCAAGCGCGCCAGGGGTTGACGTTGACGGGGAAGGTAAGGGTGGTGTAGGCGAAACAAGAGTGGAAAAGGCCAAGCGAATATTCCACATCGCCTGGGTTGCGGGATACGGGTGGATATAGAAATGGCTCGACATCCGTGGCAGACAGAACTAACCGAGGCGTTTCAGGGCTCGAGAAGGACCAGGTGGAAGAGGGAGATATGGAAAGGGGCGCATCTTCGTTGTAAATATGACCGGTGACAACGATATCGACTGGGCTGGTCGGTTTTTGGGAGAAGCTCTTGTCGCTTGTCCTCGAATTGGTCCTCGATCGTCGGCGTGGTGGCTTCCCTTTCTCGGTCTGATCAACGAAGGTGAAAGTGGCAGGTTCGATGGCAGCATCCGAGATGTCGGTGTGCTCTCGGGAGCGCCGTTTGAGGATTTTCAGGCTGCCTCGGTCCCAGTTCAGCTGCTGGACATAGCCAGCACAGACTCCGCCATCCTCAAGACATGGGGTACATCGTGGTCGGCGACGATCACAGTGTCGACGGAGGGAGGAACAGGTGTGGCAGTCGCTTTTTGCCCATCCCAAAGAGTTCGTGCGTTTGCCTGTCAATTGACTCAGCCGCATAGCTGTGCCGCGGAGGAGGTTGCTGACATGGCGCGACTTGGATGGAATATGTTTGGAAAATAGCCGGGAGAAGTAGATAGGCACATAGAAAACGTCGATAACGATTGTTTGGGGGATGATAACGGCCCGGGCATGCTGCTTGGGTGCGTCTCTCCCCGCGTTCCAGCCCACCGAAGCCCCCGCCAATCAGAGTCGTCCTATTATGATTCGTTTATCCAGTCATGTGACTTGTCTCTGACACAAGAAGGCATCACGCACGTGACAGGATTTTCCTCGTAATCCTCCTTCTCCTCCTCTTCTTTCTCCCTTTGACAAATATTCTCCTTTGTGGCAACCGCGGTCATGCTACACAGACCGCAAGCCGGGGAGGCGACTCTTTCGCCGTCTTTAGTGAACGGCTGCCTCCCTGTGGAACCATCTCACGGGTACCTAAGACTCTACTGGTACCCACCTCTTCAACCCACCCGCAAACCTTGTAATCAATTTTCCTTTTCAAGCCGTGGTGGCCTTACTTAACATCATTCCGACGAGGCTGTCCCACGCAGAGCACCTCTGAACGAGCGGTTACAATGGCAAAGCAATACGCCAGGATGTCAACAATGCATACGGCGCAGGTAAGACCTGATATCAAGCGTGGGATCTCTCTCTTTCCCCTTCGCATCTGAAGCAGTCGTCGCATGCTGTTTTGTTCTCCCCCCTCCCAGCATGGCTACTTCTCCCGCCTGGATCACTGACCTTCAATCCATCCTCGAACCATCGGAACTGGTTGCATCCGACACACAGCTGTACAGCGAGGAGAGCAAAACCTGGGCTGCCCATCGAAATCTGCGGCCCAAGGTTCTACTTCGCCCTCAATCGGTAAAGCAACTATCCCGTGTTCTAGCCTACCTGAACAACAACAACATCAAATTTGCTGTTAGGGCTAGCGGGGTTGCCTCAGCGTCTGCTGAAGATGTCCTGATCAGCCTTGCTGCACTCGGCGGCTTCGATTTGGATCGAGAGTATGAGACTATTACAATCGGAGCTGGTCAGCCCTGGGGAGACGTGGACTCGAAGCTGGAGAAAGAAGCTCCTGGTTACGCAGGTAAATATACACACCCCATTGGAGGACATGTAGCTCACACACAGCAGTCCTGAGCACCCGATGCTCCTTCGTCAGCGTAGGCGGCGCTGTCATCTCCGGTGGCATTTCCTGGGCGACGTCACAGTTTGGCATGGCTTCTGACCCACACAACTTTCGGGACGCCCAAGTGGTTACCGTTGATGGTCGAGTGCTGTGGGCTTCAGAGGAACCAGAGTTGTTGTGGGCATTGCGAGGAGGCGGAGGAGGCTTCGGTGGTCAGCTGGAAAAATTCTCCCATCTCTTCATCAAGCTAACATATCTCAAACAGTTGTCACAGCGGTGAAGATGAAGATACACAAATATCCTACGACTTCGATCTACGCAGGTATCATTTTCTTCCCGAACGAATCACTCCCAGAGCTCGCAAAGGGTGCCGCAAGCTTCACACGTCGAGAAAATCCAAAGATGGCAATGCACCTCTATTGCCTTGACCTGGCCCATGCAGCCTTTACAGGACAGGATCCCAAACCCGGCATCATGGTCTTTGTTTATGATGCAAATGGTGAAGCTCATGGCCGGAGCGACGAAGGCTTTGGCTGGGCATTGAAGATCAAAGGCGCCGTGGACGAAACGCGCACTATGACCTACGCCGATGCGAATAGAGGGCAAGGTAGGGTTATCTAGAATTTGGTGTGGTGTCGGCTGACTGTGTCAAAGATAACCTTCGCGCGGCCATGGGCTTGACAAACAGCTGGATGTCTGCACCCACCATTCCTGAGGTAAACGAAGACCTGATCTTCCGGGCATGGAAATGGTTCAACGACTTGGTTAAGAAAGATCCGAGGCAGAGCGCAGGAGCTTTCGTGCTCATCGAGATGATGCAACCTGTATGTTTCTCAACACCCAACACATACCCTCGCTTTTCTTGATCTGTCGCAATCTTACTTACAACTGCTCTCTTAGGCCGCCTTCTCTTCCACCTCCTCGCCCACCGCCACGGCCTGGCCGCGCACGAAGAACAGGCACATCCTCCAACTTGGGACGGGCTCCGTCCCTGGCTCTGCAGCTTCGGATACTCTCTCCGTCAAAGCGCTTGCAGATGCGCCCTTTAAAATTAGCCCTACGCATACTAAAGCGGATTACCTACCGAGTTTCCTGGAGTCCTTCAACGACGTCGAGGCGGTAAGATATATCATTGTGTTCCTTATTTCACAAGCCTGAAGAGATCACTGACCGCCCTCTTCCGCCAGGTCTTTGGAGACAACTACGCCAAACTGAGGCAGATCAAGAAGAAATACGATCCAAAGGGTCGCCTTGGAGGGCTGTTCGCTTGAGATTGTTGCGCCTGGCCCCTCGCAGACTGTGTACGGAACAAACATATTTAGATTGTGTGCGGTGCTTGTCCAGAAACTCGGTCGGGACCTTCAGTTTCCTTCAAACGAACCTCAAAGCCATGCCGCCACAAGGACAAACAAATGTACATACCAAGATACAAATCGCATGTATTCAAAACACACGCTCGTTACCCCATCTCCTTGCCGGACATTTGAAAAGAAAATCCCATTTGTTTTTCTCATTAATTACAAGTACGAAACAATCAGTGTATCGATAATCTAAGCGATCGGACTCTATGGTTCGCTTGGAAAGTACGTACTCCGTGGTTCCAACCAACCTCAAAGGACCAGAAGTGGTAAATGATCGAAATTCTGTATGTGCATATGCATGTCTCAGTTCACGGAATTTCTCCATCCACACACCCACCCACCCACGGGAAACTGCACATCATCACACCAAATCAAAGGGGTCCCAGGAACCACCGGGTTTTCTAATCTTTCTCGCATTTGTTCGTACCATTTCATTCGCATAACTAAACCTACTTGGAAAGAATGGCATCATGTCGCAGTAGACCTGCCTTTCCCGCTGACGTTGTCTCCTACGAGATCGACAACGTTCATGTGAGCCGCGACCTTCGTCTCTCGCTACCCGTAGATACTATTTCTGGGTTTCACTCTTGTCCCTGCCGGTCCCCCTTCTTCGTCATCGACCAAGCAAAAGCGTCATCGATCCAGGCACGCAAGTCTTGTCCAGAGACTAGCGTTTTCTGGGGGATTGGGATTCCCCCATCGGATCGTTTCGAGCCTAATAGCCTCAGCAGCACTCAGTCCCAGGAGACACAACACCACACACACGCACAACCATATCGTATATACCAACACACACACACACGCTTTCCCTTTTAGAGTTTTCAAGTGGACTTTGAGTCTTCTCATCTCCTTTTTCGTTCTCGGCTCAGCCTTGATCCGAAAACTCTCTGCGCCGTTCCCATGTCCAAATGTGTCACTGTTCACTCTGATCAGAAAAGAGGTTCCGGAACAAGGAGAAATCCAGTGTAGACTTTTATTGAGAGAAGACAAGAGAGGAGCCGACAAGGTGGAAAAAGTAAACTATGAATAACATTTGACATGGTGATGCTAGCGAGCTCTTTGCAACGCTTCCACAAACTAAGGCTAGAGTATGAAATAGTGTTGGCAGTGCGAATTCGACGAGACAGCTTTGCAAAAAGAGACCAACGCAGTAACAATTATCCCTTTCGCTTCTTGCCTGAATCCGGTTCCCATAATGCTTGACAGCTCAAACGCCATGATAAATCCCCAACCAGCACTCACGGCCCCGAGTGCGACGATCCCAAAAGACATGAACATGAAAAATGTGATAGCCAAAGCTTCCCAAACGCTCATGAGAAACATGCCCAAAGCACGAACAAGCAACTCCGCCCCGAGTATGTACGTACTTTGCTTTCAAAGGTGACGTTGAAAAGCAAGCGCAAGCAAAGACAAAACCAATTCTATCCAGCAAAAGAAACCATTCGATAACAATTTTTCAGGTCCCCCACCGCATTTCTATCAGGTATCTTTGTTGCGTGACAAGCTGCCGCGAAGGAAAAATCTCTATTCGTGTCGTCTGATGTGCAGTGAAAGCTTCTTTAAGACAAGAGAGCTTCACGGATGTATGATCCAACACCCTTGGCCTGGACAATAGTTAGTAGTGTACTACATCAGCTTTGAGAGTAAAACTTACCACAGGTGGCTTCATCATTGTGAAGTGGTTTCCGACAACGGTAACCATCTTGCAAACCTCAGGGCCCAGGAGCTTGTCCCAACCATTGGGTCCAAAGTCAGTTCGGTTCTCCAAGAGCCACTTCATGCTCTTCGGGTCATCGGCTTGTGGCGGAGGTCTTGGGTCACCTGGCTTGCCACAGACACCATCGGTTGCCCAGATGAGGAGCGATGGAGGTGCCTTGAAATCATGGGTTGACTTCAACTCTGGGCGGTACGCGGTCAAAGCCTTGATGCTGTACTCGAAGTGAGGGAGCAGCCAGTTGGGCGTCTTGCCAGTACCAGTTCCAAGAAGACCGATTTCATCGAAGAAGTGGTGCAGACGTGCTGGGAGAGGCTCCAAGCGGATCGGGCATGGAGAGTCGATTAAAATCAGCTTCTCCACAGAGTAGTTGCGGTCGGGATGCATCTTCTGCAGGTCGGCAAGCTGCCTGGTGACTTCGTACGCGACGACACCACCGGCAGACCATCCACCAAGGATGTAGGGACCCATGGGCTGTCGGCGCATGACCTCCTCGAGGTATAGTTTAGACACACCTTCAATTCCACAGGTGTAGCTGGTCGGATCCTTCATGAAGGGGCAGTTGAGACCGTAGACAGCCAGGTTCTTGCTATCGATGGCTGGGATGGACACGTACGAAGTGGCAGATCCGGAACCATCAGGGAACAAGAAAAGGTTCTTGGTGGCAGTCTTGGGATTGCCCTGCAACAAGACGGAAGTGGCGGGAGGCATTTGAACGACCACTTCAACGGGAGGAGCGGCGGGAGCAACCACAACCTTGGCCACGATCTCTTGCTTCTGGGCAGGCGCTGGTGCGGCCTTTGGCTTCTCCAGGCCGAGAGCCTTTCGGAGGTGTCCCAAAGACGGGTTGTCAGCAAGGATTGTTGGGTCCAGGTCGATATCATGGTCCTCACGAAGCTTGCCTAGAACAGTGAGAGCCATGAGGGAATCCATACCCAGGTTGCTGAGATCCGTAGTCTCAGTAATCTCGGCCAAATCCATCTCCATTTCTTGAGCAATGACCTGGCGGATAGTCTCAATCATATCCCCACCGGCGGCGGAAGGGGCCTGAGCCACTGCTTCCACGGCAGCAGATTTGTCCATCTGTTGAGTCTTGGTGGGGAAGTCTTCCGTGTCAGGGGTAGTGATGCCCGACTCAACTGTCTCGTCATCGCTCTCAGATCCAGAGTCAGTGGATTCGACAGAGCTAGCATCACCAGCCGCCGCGGCTTCAGGAGCAGACATGCCACCAAGGTGTTTGCGAAGAGCTCCAACAGAGGAATAGTCAGTGAAGAGCGTGCTCTCAACCTCAAGGTCCAAATCCTCGCGGAACTTGCCAGAGATCGTCAGAGACATCAAACTGTCTACACCCATATCGGCCCATTGAATGTCATCATTGAGCTCGCTTTGGTCGACGTCAATTTCCTTGGCGATGATGTCGAAGGCACGAGCAACGAGGCTACCAGCTGAAGCGCTTGCTTTGGGAGCAGCCGGGGCCTTGACCTTAGGAGTCTTTGCCGGTTTCTTGGCCTTGACCTTGGGGGCAGGCGTCTCAACATGAACAGGAGCCGATGACTCAACAGGAGTGGGAGCCTTGGCCTTGACAGGTGCAGCGACTGGGGAGGCAGTCTTTGCACCTGCGGCAGCAGCCTTGGGCTTGGGCATCATCACATCCATAAGCTTGCGAGGAATGCATTGGAATCGAACAGCTCCAGCGACACCAACAACTTCCTTGTCAGAGTTGAAGACATAGACATCACCAGCCCGCATCTTGCTACCTGCGACCGGTTGCATCTTGACGTAAGCGAAGTATTGCTTGTCATGCTCGAGAGGAGCCAGAAAGCGAACACTGCTCCAGCCGTGGGAGATGTAACACTCTTCCATGCGGTTAACAGTAGCATTGACGGTGAAGCCAGACAAATGGCACGCGCTGTCAATGAAATACGGGCTGAAGTAGAAATCGCCGTCATTGGGACCGGCTCGGAGCTTGATGGTGCTGGTGGCCTCGAATTCAGGTCCATCGAAGATAACACTCTGCATGCCTTGGAAGATGTCGGAGTAGTCGACCAAAGCTCCAAACAGCTTGTATGCCATTGATCGGCTTACTTTGTCGGCCTCGCCATTCTCCATCTTGTGCTTCAACATGTCAATGCGGGACTGGACAAGGTAGGACATCTTGCTCCACTCTTCCTTCCAGACAGCGGCATCTTCAAAGCGGAGAACACATTTGGCGTGGATGACATCCTTCTTGCCGTTGTTGGTGGTAACGGTGAAGTCGGCTTTTCGTGCATCCAAATCGATCTTCATAGCCATGCGGACAAGTTGGCTCTCAGGCTGGTTAATGTTCTTGAGCAAGAGAGGAGCAGGGTTGTCCATGGTACCGATGTTGATGTCAACCTTCTCACCTGGCTTGATGAGATTTACACCATAGTTGCAGAGTGTGTAGGCCATATCAGCGTACAGCGTGGATGGGCAGAGACCGCTGCCGTTGACCAAATGGCCAGCAATGACTGGGTACAGCTTGGGATGGGCGAAGTCAGATTCGGCGATGATAGTAGCGACCTTCCCCTTGACTTCTTCGCTGACAATTCCCTGAACTGAGGTCGAGAGGTACTTTCTGAGTTTGGCTGGGCCTGCGGAGACAGGAGCAGCGGCAGCAGCTGGGGCAATTGCCTTGGGATAGTCACCTTTGTACAAAAGCCAGTCGCCAGAGTACTGTAGCCAGTAGTTCTTCTCGTCATAACCGTAGGACGGAAGTTCATTCAGCACGCGCAGAGAGTCGTTCTCCTTGTGGAAAGCATCCCAGTTGAGGGCCTTGCCAGCGGTGTAGAGTCCAGCCATGGACGTCGAGATAATCTTCCAAGGATCTTCGTCACGACGCATGGTGGGGAGAGTCGGTGCCGACAAGCAGGACTTTATCATGCTGGAGCACAGGGGATGTCCGCCAACCTCAAGCCAGAGGGAGGTGTCGCTGATGGTAGCGGTGGACATGCCGGCAGAAAGACCACCAACGAAGTCGACAGTCTTGCGGCAGTGTCTGCTCAAGTAGAAAGCGTCAAAAACGCCACCAACGCTAACGATATCACTCAGAAGAGGTGAGATGACGGGAACTCGAGGTGGGTTGTATTTGATAGCAGAGGCCAATTTCTCGAAATCTGCCAGGATAGGGTCAACCTGGGAGGAGTGGAATGCAAATGGCAGCTTGAGCTTGGTGCACTTCTGACCCGCGTCGGCGAGCTTCTGGGCAACTGTATCAATGTCGGCCATGGTGCCCGACAAAACAGTGTCCGACACGCCGTTAATGCAGGCAATTTCGATCTTGCCTTGACTGTTGGCAACAACGTCTTGGAGTCCGGCGACAGGTGAGCGAACTGCCAACATAGCGTGAGTGCCAGCAGTGCACTTCTGCTCTAGCAATTGAGCGCGCTTGCCGACAAGGTAAATGGTGTCGGCGACCGACAAGACACCAGCAGACTGAAGGGCTGCATATTCTCCCAGGGAGTGACCAATGACAACGCTAGGAGTGATACCCCAGGTTGCCCAGAGACGAGTCAAAGCCATCTGAATACAGCACATTCCAAGCTGTACAACTGTAGGAGGAAGGTGCTGCACTTCGGTCGATCCATCGATCAAAGGCATGATGGAAGGCAGACCTTGTCGAAGCGCGATCTCATTGAATTCTTCGATGTCACCACGGAATTGTCGCGAGGTCTCGAACAACTTTTGACCCATGCCAGTATATTGAGAACCTTGGCCAGTATAAGCCATCGCAATTTGAGGCGAGGCCAGAGGAATAGGATTGTGTGTTTGATCTTGGAGACCCTTCAGAGAAGCCTGAAGTTGGGCCACAGACTGCACAGCAAAGGCTGCTCGGTAATTGTAATGAGCGCGGCGGGCGGTCAAAGTGTATGCAAGATCGGGAAGACCGACATTGGGGGTGCTGTTGAGATACTCTTCGTACTTCGCAACAGTTTTCTTGAAAGCACCCAGCGACTTCGCAGAGATCGTCACAACTTGAGTCGAACGAGGATCCGATGTGGGCTCCTTGGGCACTTCTGGGCCATCCTGCAACAGCATCGCAGTGTTACCACCGGCTGCACTAAAGTTGTTGATAAACACTGTTCGCTTGCCACCCGCTGGGCGAGGGAAGGGGGTGGTCTGGAAGGCGATGTTGACATTGCGCTCTTTCAAGTCAGGCGCGAAGTTTTTGTTGATCTGCTTTTTGATACCAGTGTGTGGGGGAATCTTGCTCTTTTGGAGCATGAGTAGGACTTTGATCAGTGCAGATACACCCGAGACGGCTTCACCGTGACCAATGTTGGACTTGACAGCTCCCACGTACAGAGGTTGGTCTGGCCGTCTGCGACCCTGTCGAGGTGCGAAAACAGATGAGACAGACTCCATTTCAATGCCGTCACCGGCTTGGGTACCGGTACCGTGCATTTCCACGTAGTTGACATCATTACAGTGCACATTGCATTCTTTGAGCACCTTGTCAAACAAGAAAGACTGGTTCTCAGCGCAGGGGTGAGTAATTGACACTGCCTCTGCTGAGTGGTTAGTGCCAATACCGCGAATGACACCGAGGATCGGGTCTCGATCAGCCACGGCATCGTCGAGACGCTTCATGATGACAGTGCAGACACCATCACCTCGACAATAACCGTCGGCGTCGTTGTCCCACGTCTTGCAGGATCCGGTTCTCGACAAGAAATGACCTCTGCTGAGACCCGAGAAAATATCGGAATTGGTCAAGACGTTGGCACCACCCGTGAATGCTGTGTCGCACTCGTTAGCGCGCAGGGAGGTGATGGCAACGTTCATGGCGGCAAAGCTGGAGG
The DNA here is from genome assembly GCA_030068005.1 of Cladophialophora exuberans. Lineage (NCBI taxonomy): Eukaryota > Fungi > Ascomycota > Eurotiomycetes > Chaetothyriales > Herpotrichiellaceae > Cladophialophora > Cladophialophora exuberans. The sequence continues at coordinate 51,640 of JANSVK010000057.1, forward strand.
AGCAGGCCGTGTCGACGGAGAAACTGGGACCAGAAAACTTGAAGAAGTAGTTGATCCTACCAGGTCCGAAGGCTCTCACACCGCCAGAAATGAAATATGTGTCAATATCCTGGGCGGCGTTGACTTCACGCCAGTCGTCGGAAGTTTGACCGTAGAAGGTACCAATTCTGTCATGTTTGGTAGAAGGTGTTCTGCCGGGCACAATACCACCCATCTCCATTGCTTCGTAACTGGTGGCCAAGACCAGTCTCTGCATGGGGTCAGTTTGAGCAGCTTCTCGAGGTGACATGTTGAAGAATCTAGCATCGAACAGACCGGGTCGTTCAATAAAGTTGCCGAAGGGAGTGTGAGACGTGTTCTTCTTCTTCGACGTAGGGTCGGTGTGGGAATCGACGGGGAATCGATCGGCGGGCACTGGTCTGTGGACGTCGAGACCCTTCTCCAGCAATTGCCAGAACAGTTCATGGTCAGCAGCGTCTGGGAAACGACCAGCAAAGCCAACAATGGCGATGTCTGCCTCGCGCTTCGAGTGCTGTGTTCCAGCGGGTGCCACAGTAGTCCAGTGTGACTGATCCTCGAGAGTGACTTTGGCCGTGTTGGCCTTCAAAGCCGAGACAATGCTGCTGGCGAGATTGGTAGGGCCCACGGCGAAGACCTTGGCTTCTTCGGCCTTACCAGAAACACAGTACTTCAGGACTTTGTCCCAGCGGAGAGGCTCGATTACAACCTCCTTGAGGGCTCCCCGGAGAAGATCGAAACCGTTTTGTGCTGGGATCGGCTTTCCTGTGACGCTGGAGCATACAGGGAACTGAACCGTGGTGTTCTCGAAGATGGCCTTTGTCTGGGGACGCAGGATTTTCTCAATGTCGGCTTCTGAGTGTAGGTGGGAGGCATGGTAGGGAGCGTATATCGACACTGGGGCATTTTTGTGTGTTTTGAAAAAATCCGACTCTTCGAATAGCGCGGCCTTCGTGGCAGGAGGTCCACTGATTGTGACTGAGGTAGCAGAGGAGCCACCAATCCACAGCTTGTTGGTTGGAGCGGTGCTCTTCTGCTTGTGAAACGCGTCCAAGGCAGCCTGTGCAGATTTCTCGTCTGCAGCGACAATTGTTGACCACGACTGAGACTTCGAGTCACATTCGATCTGTTCTGCCACTTTGCCCACATGAGCACCAGCTCGGAAGGCAACTCGAACTGCCTCGATCGCCAGGGGAAGTAAAGCTGTGAGGGAGTCGGCGGAGGCGACCGCGGTAGCGGCAATTAAACCGGTGCATAGACCAACTAATCGAGCGTCGGCATTAGGAAGGATATATGATGGTGTTCTTTCTTCAAAAGCACTGTTTAGGAAGTCAGCTTGGTTCGAGCGTCTATTCAGGAGAAATGCATACCCGAAGAAGTGAGTGAACTGTGAAATACAAACGAGAGCACTTTCGACGGCGGCGTCTTTGGCCTCACCGCGGTAGTAACGATCGACGAGTTCTTGTATCGTTGAGAAATTAGGTACTGCTTTAGAAGGATGGGATCTGTATTTGTTTTCGGTTCTGACGGCTTCGCCAGCTCTCTCCAGGAATGCCTGTAGCAGGACATCGTCCTTTCTGGAGAAGACCTTGGCGAAGAACGCCCGGCAGTCAGCCGTTTGATCGCCGAAGACGTAGACCTCCTCCATGGTGATGAAGGATAAAGACAAGGTGTCGACGAATTCAACGAGCGTTGCTTAGAAAGGGAAGGAATGAAGACGAGGGGGGAATGTCAGCTATCATATAAAGGAGTGAGGCCAAGGTGAAATGCACCAAAGAGCCAATGCAGTGAGTACTCCGTAAGGGAGAGCAAAAAGTGAATTGACAACAGCGCCCCCTTTGGGTGGGTCGGCAAAAAAGAGGGTCATACTACGACTAGGGGAGTACGAGTAGGGGAGGAGTGGAAGGGCCAGCCGCGCTGCACGAGATCTGCGCGCTGGAAATCATGGCCATGGCAAGCAAATCCAAAAATGGAGAGGCTGTTCTGTCGCGTCGTTTTTTTGTCGTCACGAATGGTTAGTGACTCGGAATTGGGTACGAACTAGCATACATCCACTAGTCAGCATGTTACTGGTTTTCGGCGCCCGAATTTGGCAACGCGAGGGCTGGGCTCGCTAGAAACGCGGACAGGGGCCGTATTCAAACATACTGATACGTCCACACCTGCCCAGGCCCCCGAAGCTACTTCCAAGTATCTCTCTTGGGCTGTTCCTTCCGCCTTACCAGCGCAGTCATCAACCTTCCAAGCTTCCCTTCAGCCGCAGCACCTCGCCGTCGTGACCTGATCGTTGACCCGGATGACCCAGAAAACTGTATAGTGGCTGGGGTGATTGGCAGTGTCTGCCGTGGAGATGAACCCATCCCATTGGCTCCTGGCTCTATGGCAGGGTAACCGAGCAAATGGCGCTTATCTCGATCGAGCCGTTTCGGCTCCACAGTACAGAGTGTTCGTTTCCAACCTCAGTGTGCACGACAGTAACGGACAGCCAAATCAAAAGCGAATACCGAATTACTACTGTCAAATGCAACACTGTGCTAGGCGGGGGTTGAAATAAATGCATCTGCTCGCATTCTGTACCGCTATGGGACGCCAGGCATGGTTCGTATCGAAAATCTGCCCTAAGTGATACATTTCAGTTGTAAAGACCATTACGCTAGCTTGGTCCCTTACCTCCCTGGCTGAGGCTGAAAAAGTTTCCTGGTGGCGGCAAAGAGATTGGAGGAGAAACATTACTGCCAAACTTGGGTCCGCCATGTCGCAAATGATGACTGCATGATGTTCAATATTCTATCAATCAATTCATTTGCCTCCCAATGGAGCTCGGACGTATACATGTCACCGCAGTGCCTCCAACTTGTCAAGTGCCATGTCCGGCCGTGCAAGTTTGAGAAGGAGGAACACATCCGCGCACAGAGCCCGATGATTGTTTGCTGTTTTGGTACTGTGCACAGATTTGCGTTCTGGCCTGGACTTGTACGAGTACCCTGTAGCGGTCGTGGGATGCTCGCCAGCGATCCCAGTTAATTTCGCCGCACGGTGTGGGCGCTGGCATGGCGGAGTTTGGGACAAATGAGCGGTGGAAGAGAGCTGGTCGGATGCGGGCTATAGGGGATTGGGATCCTGGTCTAGCACCTTTAAAGTCAGGGATGACCCAGGATGTATCAAACATGCCTCAGATGCATTTTCCTGACTTCCGTTTAGCGGGACGCCACACCCATCGTAGTCTAGCGAGCCTTGTCTGGAGCTCCTATATTTGGGATCAGGCCCTGGGCTTAAGCCTGATCCAGCGCCAGCTGGGTCCCAAGCCCCCGGCCTGTGGAGTGGGCGCTGCGTGCATCACTGATCAGGACGGCTATCACAACGATTTTCTCCACCATGTCCGCAGGGAGGTGACACCAAGTGTTTGGCCCAAGAATTTCCATACCGCTTCCATACGCCTGCAAAACATCTGCTTGGCCCTTTTTTCCAGTGGCTTCGGCGGTATGTTGATTATCAAGCCAAGTTACGAGTTCGTCCCTTAGTGGGACAAGGGACCGCACAAGCAACGAGCACTTTGGCACGCGACTGGCAACAATGCTATCTACCCGTACTCCAAGTTTCACACAATAATGCTTGTGTCGCGGTACTCGTACTTCTGAGCTGGCCCAGATCACTGGTACGTACTCATCTTGGACCGGGCACTCCCGTCTCTGGGCAGCTACCTGGACGCGCCTTACAAATATCCTGTTCCAGGCTTCCAGTACGTACTTTCATTGGCATTCCTCCGCCTGTAATTGCCGGGAACAATTTTGCCTTCCTCTCCCATGGCGCAGGAGAAATAAGGGATGAAGAAACTCTGTAATCTGTGGGCCAAGATCTTGTCTCAAACTCCGCGACCCAAGCCTTTTCCACCAGTAGCCAAGCATCTTCCCCTTCAGCCTTATTAAATTCTCAAGCGACATGATAGTCGACACGCGGGTGGAGCCTCTACCCTTCCTCCACGCGCCGCACACATTCCGCTCCATCTGGATCATCCAGCGCCTCACCCGACAATAGCGGACGAAACAGTGCATTATCAATTTATCGATGCTGCTAACCGATCGGCTAAGACCTCATCACCCGCGCTACGTGTCTTCTAGTCTTTCTTCTTATCGATCTCTCCTTTTTGCCTGCCCTCCCACTTGAAGTCAATACGTACCGTATACTACTAATCCAACGCAATCCAGGCGAGGTGGAGACAGCTGGATATAGGGGCAGTGGACGCATGGGTCCTATGTGTCGGCTGTGGCTCTCCCAGGTGGTAATTTGTCGTGGTTTCTCAGCCGGTGCCGAATTGGACTGCCAGGACCCAGGAGGCTTCTCTCAGCGTAGAGTACGAGCATCGATGTCCCGGATCAGAAATCTCCCATTTGCTGACGCCCCCGGCGGAGGTGAGGCTCCTTCGAGGTAACCCCACCACATTCGGATAAGTCACCGTGGTCCATCTGTGCTGCTTTTTGTTGGACGACCTCATCGACTCGCTCGCGTGGAAGCCTTTGATTCGTGGCCATGTCCGATTTCCTACTAGGCGATAAGATGGATGTAAAACATTGCGATTGCAAGGAATGCTTTCTCAGTCAATTCATTCTATTTACGGAACTGCCCTGATTCACGACCTAGGCAAGCTGCCGAGGAGATCCGGCCGTGGCAACGTCTATCTCAAAGAAATTAGTCAATGTCGACTACACCGTGTTGGATGCATCTCGCCATGGGCGATCGATTTGTCTCGAAGATATTGTCCACCGCTTTCGGTCAAATCACGCTTGGTGACAAGCCAGTTAGAAAGCGGCCGCACCTGTCAAATCAAGCCCAGGCCGACAATGCTTAGAATGGCTCTTCATATCTGATATTCGTGCTGACTCGTGATCAAGTGGTTGGGCAGGGCGGCCGAGGCAAACAGAAGCTCTGAAAGTTCCGGTCTGAAAGGTCCGGTCAGAATGTTCCGGTGCATCTCACGCCTCTTGATCTTCCGTCAAACGAGATGCCCTGCTCAGATCTTCTTCCTTGCTCACTTTTACGAGGCCCTCGCCATGCGGATTGACCTGGTCTGTTCTCAATATACCAACAACTAGGCACCCAGAGGCGTCTTTGGTACTGCATGACAGCATTCAGGCACACTCGACACGATCAATTCGACATGGCGGTTTGCGGCCCCATCAATCCAAGTGCCAGGTTCAATACTTGATTTGACAGCATGCGAATACAGAGGTGAACCAATATTAGACTGTGTACAATCCTCCCTGAATGAATGAAGCGAACACCTGCATGCCTCCGAGAGCATTACCCAGGATGAATGACGCGAGTGTCACCACAAATCCAACGGCGTCATCCACTGAAAAGTCTTCATAGTCGTATATGCCAGGTACCACCTCCAGCATGGGACAGCTCGTTTGGCACCCGATTGATCATCTTTTGTGTTACAGGCTTCTCCAGAGCGAGGGTGATGTCTTTGGCAGACAGTCTCGGGTTCTTGCAGGAAACCATGACTCGATGCCATGTGATTGAACCTTGGCTGACATGGCCCACTTGTAACCTCGCACACAGTATCCAAAGAAACGGTCAAAAGCTATGACCAAGTTCCATAAAGTGTATCAAAACAGTATGAAAGGATAAAAAAACTGGAATTGAAGTGATGGTGGCCTATCGGACGTTGCAGCTATAGGGCAGATCTCGTCCGACACGCAAGCATGTTCGTAGCACGGAGAACAGAGGGATTTCGAAGCAGACTACTTGCCCATACAGCTTTCAACACCTGGTCAGTCAAACACAGACATGAACACGACAGTACAAGTATCAGAAAGCAAAAGGGGGCCACGATCCTCCCCAGCAATATCCATGTATATCTTTATTTATACATCGCGGTGCCACTAATCCGGCCGCGATATTCATGACTGCGAATGTATCAGCGAAAGATTTCTGGAAGCACCCATAGCAATTGCGGGTTGCACATGGGGCGAGAAGGACTTCTTGCAGCAAGAAATCTTGTTCTTCACGCCATTTGGGCACCAATCCAGTAGTACAGCGACGTTTGTGATGGATGGAAACGACGGACTTTAGCATGTTTTCTAACAATGGTGTTGCGTAGATATCTTGCCAGGAACCAGGTACGTGCATACAGCGAACAGTACAACAGCCTATGGTTTCAAAGGGTGTGCTGTATCATCGGGATCTACGGCGATTGAAAAGTGGTAGGATCGACGTTCAACAGGATTTTGGGTACGCAAACCAGGAATCTTTCCGATTAGTCTTGATGCTTTGGACCACGTCCTGTTACCCCCCCATGGTATTGTACGTACACGCTGCCTGGTTGCTTTATTTCCCACATGGTACACGTGAATCAAAGCAAGCAGTGTAGTCGATGGCATTGATGAATGTTAAAGTGAGACGGTGGAGGAGTTGCTAGCAGAGCGCCAAGATCGCGGTGTGCCGAAGATAGAATCGGACAAGGCACATGGCGCAGGGCTAAACCGTAAGGAGAATTGTCCACGAGGTTTTGGTGCGCTCGGGTGCTTGTCTCCTTTTTTTGGTGCCATGTTGGAGGCGCAGGCACAAGCCAGTGGCACCGCAAACACGAATGCAACAAACATAGCTTGTCGGGAGGCCCAAGACGCCGAACAGTGTCCTTCTGTCTCTGTCAGATCCATAATCCTCGGGTAGGTTCTCTGAAAATCCCGTTTGCACTGGCGCTGCGCTGCCAGGATGAACCGAGCAGCTGGGTGGCAGCCTGTATGTAAATGTAGAGGTGAATTGGTGCCTTGGTGCCTGGAGGGAGTTTTTAGGCATGAAGACATTAGAAAGCTGCAAACAAACTGCGCGGCGGTGCCAACCGAGCCAACATTTCCAAGGCACAAAACCGGCCAACCACCAAAGCCCCCACGACGCGGTGCCTCATATTCTCCTTCCCTGCTCGCCTGCTCCCTTGAGGAAATCTCATTCAAGTCCACATCTCGTGCAGTCTGCTCTCTGCAGCATTTTACGTACTCTGTACCTTACATTCTACCACCGTTATTCAAATTCCGATCCTCAGCATCGAAAGATCGTCGTCGTCGACTATCTTCACGCTCGCTTTCACTAGCCCGCCAACCTCCTCTTTTACATACACCCCCCCCCCTCCGGTGTCTCTCATTCGCCTAGTCGCCCCCGCTTGCCATTGACCGCTCAGTCCCTCTCCATAATTAAATATTTGCGAAATTGGCCGCGCCGGAAAAGACCATGACCAAGTTGACAAAGTCACCTCCGCCCGCCTATCCAGGCAAATCTAGCTCTCCAGGCTCGCTCGAGACTGCTGTACCCTACGAAAGCCTGCGACAAAACACGCAGCCTCCCGTCCCCGTCACAACAGCTGTGCTACCCAGTTCATACCACGATCCATTGCCTGACACGAACCCTTTTTCTCCCAACTTCAAGCCCGGTCCTGTCTCCCTTCCCTCTGAGGCTACACCCTTCTCGCCTGTGTCTCCTGTCGAAGAACCAGAGCCCATCCATCGCACATCCAACGCACCAGTACAAGCACCAATGCCGCAGAGACCTGCAGAACAGAGGAAGTCTGTCGACCTGCGACGATTAGATGGAAAACCATACCCAACATCCAATGGAGCACCAGAGAAGGCAAAGCCCAAGGTAGTCAAGGTCGCCAAGGACATGCACGACGGAGCCCTGCCACCTGTGTACGAACGTCAAGCGTCTGAGCATGTGCAGTTCAACGATGTCGCGAATGCTGCGCCCAGATCTCATGCATGTGCATCCTGTGGGAAGCAGCGTGTAGGTGCGGATGGTGAACAGCACAGCTGCAATCACTGCGGAAAGCGCAAGGCCACAACCCCAGAATCATCGGCCCCAACAGCGGCTCCAGCTCATACACACATGCGCACTATTTCTGAGTCACAAACATCTCACGGTTCGTCGCGTCTATCCGATAGCACTGCAGGTCCCTCAGGCTCGCCCAGCTCGTCCACCGGTACCAGGTGTTGCACGAAATGTGGACGATACAAGCGACCTATGGCTGTGCCTAGCCCATTCGACCAGGGTCGTCCCAATGGCAGCGGTCCCGCAACTGCTCCTATGCCCATGGCGCACCACCCTGCCTTGAGGACTGGCTTGTCCGTCCAGCCAAATGCCCCCGCAAACAATGCGGCATACCCCAAGATTGACGTTATACCGCCATCAGCGTCGACTTACAAGGCAGTCAACTCTCCCTTCTCAACTTACGGAGATGACTCTCCTCTAGTGGGCAAGGCCACTAAACACGAGTTCAGGCTTTTCCGTAACTCTTCGCTCGCACGGTCACTGTCACGGCGCCTCAGTAAGAAGGACAAAAATGTCGCCCCAGCCCCCGCCCCAGCCCCAGTTCCAGCTCCAGCTCCAGCTCCTTTGCCCAGTCAGCAGCTCGCACGCCAGAGTGGAGAACAGTCGGCAGGAAACTTGATCAGCATGATCAGCACGGCCATGCAAGGACCCTCCCACGAGCAGACCAGTCAATATACCAAGCTCTCGCCAGACCTCGAGCGTCCTGAGACACCCTTCTCCTTTGTCGGAGGCAAGGACGAGGCAGAGGGTTTCGAAATGGTTGATTTGCGTGATCAGAATTCTGACGGCAGCCGTGACAGCTGGAAGGAGCCTGTTACTCCCCAGATCAGTGTGACACATTCGGACAGCGATGTGTTATCTGGCATTCCTCAGGATCATATCGACGTGATTCCTAGGTCCAAATCAACTGGACCTCAACACTTGACCGTCAATGACGCAGACCGCCCTCCGATTACCAGGTTCAAGAGTCTGCGACAAGGTGTATCTCGAATGGGTAGTGTCAGTCGTTCAACGAGCTTGAAGAGACTAGGCAGTTTGAAGACGGTGCATCATGCTTGGTACGTGGAGGGCACTGATGGCAACAACGAGAACATGATTCCCGCTTTTTAAAAGAGTTTGCCTAGGGCTGGATCAATGGGTTTTGGTTTTGATGAGGCGAGGTTTCACGATTTAGTTAACGGATGATACCACTTGAGTCGAATGGATTTGATGTTATTTGGTAGATATAATGTGTAGGCCCCAATCTGATTCTCTCTTGACTACAGTATCTAGTATCTTGGTGACCCGAATCACTTGAACCTAGGCTAAGGGTAGCCTGGTCACCTCGTGCGTCGCAGCCTTGCGGGGTGATGTCAGTTTCCTCCCTTCACTTTGAACTCCGCCTTGTTTTCTGCCTCCCGCTTCGAATACTATTTATTATACGCCTGTATTCACCACTCCCTTTATCATTCAAGATACTTTACGCTGTAGATCAAAGTCTCTGAACGCCCTTACCACTTCAAAGTTATAAAAGCAAAAGCTCTCTTCCACTCTGGCTACCTACGCCCTCGCGCAAACTCTCGGCCGTCTTGCGGCAGAGCAACAGGCCCGTGCAGCAGCCAACATGGGCGACGTACAATTCGCAAAGCAGTTTCTTACGTCTCTAGACAACAAGCCGACGAAATATCAGCCTGACCATGTCTTTGATCCTAAGACTTTTCAAATGAGAGTACCGGTAGGTCATCCCATTTCTCACATCCTGCAAAAGACGCACACCCGCGCGGGGCATGCTTGAGTCAGAAGCCAATCCTCTAATCACGCTATGGAGCGAAGAATGAAAGGATGTATGCTAACAATTCCCGTTCCTGCTGGAACAGTATGTCCTCCCCAAACTCTCATCACCACCGCATCCTGCACCTCCAAAGTCGAGTCCATCTGCAGCACCAGCACCCGGCGCCGAACCTTCGACACCCAGCATGACGCTCGTCCTGAAGTCCGCGCGAAATCCCAACATGACTTTGACATTGTCTTCTATACCACCCACAATACCTCTCCAGGCTGTCAAAGAACAGATCCAAGCCTACCTGGGCGGATCGAATGTGGTCAACTTAGAAAAGATCAAATTACTGCACAACAAGAAGCCAATCCCGGGTAGTAAGAAGACTGTCTCTGATGCTCTCGACGGTGAGGCCAGCAGCGCGGAGGTCGAGCTTGGAGTTATGGTCATGGGCGGTGCCCCGGATCCGCCACCTCAGACCCAAGTGCTGCCACTAAGCAATGCCACTACCGCTGCAGGACTAGAGCCGAAGAAGTCGGTGTCAGGGGGGATGGAAGGTGTCGAGTCCACAAAATCAGTCCCCGTTCAGCCTGGCGAGACCAGCGCAGCGAACGTGTTGGAGACACCGGAATTTTGGAACGATCTGCAAGGCTTCTTGGAGCAGAGGACCCGGAGTGCCGAAGAAGCGATACGACTAAGAGGCGTCTGGGAGCGAGCGTGGAGGAGTTCGAGGTCGGCACCGTGACCGCCTTGACGGAAACATTTGAACGACTACTCGCCTGCAAAAAGACCTCGCATACGAGATACCCTTGACGTTGGAGCGAGATGCTGCTGCCTGACTACCCGGATATTATGCTGGTTGACATTTGTTTCTGCATCGAAATCTAGACGGAATAAGACTTGAAAGGCATTGGGTTTTGCTTCATAGTTTGAACGCGGCCCTCCTTCCATCTGTACGCACTTCACCAAAACTTACACCAACCCATCACCAAGATCAACGGACTGAGGGTCCTGCCATAACTCTCTGTCGTGCATTTTCAACGTCAACGTCATTAGCTGCGAGAGTCAGGACAGTGCAATCATCCGCCAAGCTCTCCACGAACATACCAAGTGAATGAATATATGACGATCCTGTCTTTTCCCGCTTCTTATTTGCTTAGCCCTCGACTTACTGATACCACTGCTATATTCTCTTCGCTGTCTCATTCATCTCACATGATTTGCATAGCTCCCGATAGCGACGGATAGTGACTACAAAGCAAATGGGACTTAATCTCGGCAGGGAAAAGCGGAGCCTCGAGATCGAAGCGCAGAGGAGTATGAATTACCCTGTACTGTTATGTATCGTATGATCCCTTCGTGCTTTGTGTGTCTAGGTAAGGATTTCCGGAAACGAAAAGGAAGCTAGCTCTACAAATACCAGTCAAAATAGTCAATTCGTCACTATTGTACTTCTTCTGAAGGGAGCACACATAAACCATATTACTCAGCCAGATAAGGGAAATGCGAAAGAAAGAAGAGGGCGAGCGAAAAGGAAAAGGAAAAAAGGAGTACTTTCTTGGGACGAACGCACTCATGACATTTCGATTCTTGTACCAGGTCGTCCAAGGCTCATAACCTTGGCCGTCATCGATGACATACATATATATATTATCTATACCCCGAATTGTACTTCCATTACCATTTTCGCTCAGGAAACGGAGCGAGGCCGCTTTGATCTGGCACGTGACCGAGCATCGAGGGAGCGCCGGGGGAGAGTCTGAGGGAGCGCTGCTCTGATGCCAATGCGCCGAAGCCTGTACGGAATCGAGGTTCGGCTGCTAGCACTGGTGGAGAGGCTGTTCTCATGAGCACGTAACTCGCACAACTAGTTGAAGGGTTTTCGCGGATACTCCTATTAGTGTGGGCTGAAGTGTTCAGAAGGGCTCATGGTGAAGAATGGTCAACCAGGCTGAAGTACGGCTTAGAGCTGGAGTCGCAACTGGATGTGGCTTTTATTTGTAATTGGGTTGCTGACCAAGTGGCCGCTATTCACTTCTGTATGGGGGCGCTTGGATATACAGCTATCCAACAGGCTATTCCTCGCTAATCATTCCTGCTCTCATGTTCCCCGGCAATGCAACGGCTCCCATTCTGAACTTTCTATCTTCGTCCGGCCGTGGTCTCGGGTTCGTCCATCGATGTCGTCTATAATAGCAGTCGGACTGAAGCAGCAGTTCAGGCTTCCTCGCCGGCTTATGTTCCAAAGGAGTCTGTGGCTTTCTTTGTCTTCCATCGCCATTTGAATACCACTCTCCGCCATACATCTATCTGCATCAAATCCACCCGTCCAGAGAATCTTGTCATCATATCCCAACGTCCTCCTATCTCAAAAATACAACCCACACCATGCCCTCAATAAAATGGCCCATCCTCCTGAAAAACCCCTTAACCTTGTTAAAAATCCTCTGTGTGGCCTCCTATCGCAGCACAATCGTCCTCCTCGCACGCGTCATTTTCCCCTTCCGTGTGAGGAAACTTTCCTTGAGGAATGCTCTGGCGCGCGACTGGATCCGGACCGCCTTCCAGGCGAATTCGGACATCTTTTGTTCGGAGCCTAGGGGGCATGGGTGTCAGGAGGTTCAGGTCGTGACAGCCGGCGCTGACGGTAGTAGTGAGAAGAAGAAGACCGTGCTTGGAGGATGGGTTGTTCCGAGCACTGAGGTCGATCGGTTGAAAGACAAAGATGCTCTGATTGTGAGTTTCCCCTTTCTCTGTATGTAGAGACAGTCTTCTTTTCTTTGCCGTAGTGATTGTTTATGATCAGGACATGCTAACGCAGATTCACAGCTCTTTGCACATGGTGGTGGATATGCCCTTGGGCATGGCCTGCAGAATTTAAGCATGTTTCGACGCTTAACCAAGAAGGCGAACTTGATGGGAAGGGATATTGCGTTTGTCAGCGTGAAATATCGTGAGTCTTTATCATTTCTATCTTGAATGAAAACGCCATTTCCTTCTCTCTGGCTCTCACGGCACATGAAACCTTACTCGATAAATACATGATGTGTACTGATTGTGATGGCCAATGCAGCACTTTCTACAGAAAGGAAGTGGCCTGCTCAGAGAGATTCATACATTGCAATGTACGAATGGCTTCTCGACCAAGGCGTCTCGGCCTCGAAGATTGTCTTTTCGGGCACGTCCGCTGGAGGTAAGTACCAGGTGGACCACATACTAGCCATAAATTCCCCCCTATCTGCGGTTCTTTTTGTCAAGGCGGGAATGAGAGGGCTCACAACCCATTTGCAAAAATAGGTGGTCTAATATTGCTCGCGATGCTGTACATTCGCGACCACACGAATCTTCCTCAACCGCGTTGCGCAGTACCACATTCTCCTTGGACGGATGTGTCAAGCTTATTGACGGGCGTCAAGGGACATCCTTTGCTGGAGACCGATTATGTAAGTGGTCTCAACAGCCCAAAAACGTCGTTACAGGAGGCTTTTTCGGAAACATCAAGAAGTTTGAGGACTTCATTCCTTATTTTGTCTTCTGAAACGCGCAGCGCATCTTCAAGGGAGATGTAGACTAAGATCTACTTACCTCGGCTTCCCCTTCTCTCCTCACGCTTATTCATGAGACAAATTGACTGACACCATATATACACAAACTGCAGATCAACACTTACTACCAAACCTTCATCCCCATGAACGACCTCATCCGACCTGTCGACCTCCCATTCGACACCCCAGAGATCAGCCCCGTCCTGGCACCCGACGTGTCATGCCTACCGCCTCAATTAGTCTTCTACGGAGACGCGGAAGTATTGCTCACGGACAGTACGCGGTGGATCAAGCGGTGTCGAGACGCTGGGGTTAGGATCGATGTTTACGTTGGGAAGGGCGAGATGCATACCTTCTCGAATGGGTGGCCGGTCGGAGGAAAGCGGACTGAGGATGAATGTGATGACGCGATATTGAATTATGTATTCACTGAGTTGGCTCCTCCATTTTGAGGATTTAGATTCTAGCCACCTCGTGCCGAGTATCTTAGTCTGTATGTGATTGCGTGAGCAGATGCAATTGAGCCAGTGCTTCGTTATGCGAGGAATGTTCTGTCCTCCAGGCTGTTGACCAACCCTCAGACATTTGAGTTACGTTCTCAACAGCGAGACCTCAAGACAGCCAATGTCATGACATCTCGCCGATCAAGACTTCATCGAGGCCAGACGTGTTGACCGCATTATCGACAAAGAGCTCCTGACAACTTGTGGGACCAAAAACATCAAAATCAGCCGCCGTCCATAGAAATGGATACATGGACGCGAGATATGTCGACGCCATATCATCCGGAACGTTGATTTCTGTGTTTCCAAAGGATTTTCCATTGATGTGATGATCAAAGCTTGAGGTCGGGCTTGCTTCCAAAGGCATTCGTGCACTGCTAGAGTCGACAAGAGCCGATCGCGACTCTACTAGTCGTGTTTGGCTCCCGGAATGAGAATGTCGCTGGCTGGAAGCGATTCCTGGCGTATTTTCATTTGGGACAATTGGTGTAGGCTCAGCCAGCATTTTTAGAGTCCTTGCATACCAAATTTGGTCATTGGTGGCCATCTGATTGACCATAGCGCAGGTGCCTCGTGTAACAGGCCAGATGTCCCGCAGCCTGCGAAGTGAGCGAATGCAATCATGGTATTGATGATCTGGCAAGTCGGCGGGCGATTTTCTGGCCAGCTTCATCTCCACCAGAAATGAAGCTATTGCCGTCACCAGACAGCTGACTGTAAGAGGCGGCATATATTCCAACAATTTCCGTTCGCGGAGACCCCGCATTGTGTCCGATATCTGGGATGCCACAACGCTCACATTCATACGAGCTCTGCTTACCGAACTGTCTTCCATACCGTTTGGCGCGGAGATGAATGGCTGCAACACCGCTGGAAAGGTGAGTGGGCGATGCAATGCTTCTTGCGCCGTTAAATGCAGCAATTGAAGCGCACCAGCGTGAATGCGCAAGACCTTTGTCTGAAGTTCGTCCTCGACATCATCACAGTGATAGTCCATATGGCAATAATTGTTTAGTGTATGAGACCAGTCATCAAGTTCGGCTTGCAGTCGACCAAGACAGTCCGCATCCAGGTCTGACTTTCTTTTCGGCGTGTAGTGCATCGCCCACTCTGAGGTCGAGGCAGCGAATCCCTGCAGATTGTATAGGTGCTGGATGATACGTCCACTGATCAGGAGAAGGGTTATCTTAGACATGAACATGTCGGCTAGCATGACTTTGCCGACACATCCGTTTATCAAGGAGCAGTTTTGAAACCGAGGGGTTTTGGAATCGATCGGCCGCGTGTCAAAATCCTGGAATTTCAGCCTAGGCAAGCTGATATGCACATCCGTGATTCGCATGGGTTTTCGAGTAAAGATCGACATGGTGCGATCTCTGGAGACAATGGTCCACCATATCCTTCGCCATAGTCGACGTGTTTGAGCATTTTTGGTGGCATGGACGCTTGCTTGGTTGAGACCAACTCCATGAGCTAGTGATATGCATATCCCCAGCCAGTACCAGGGGTCTTTCTGGTCGTTTGTTGAGACGTACCACCACGAATGAAGTAGAGTCGCCTGGATCAGTGTGATACGGTCGCTCTCCCATTCAAAATCAAATAATAACTAAAGCGAGAGTCAGGTTCTTGTGCTCACACAAAAAGACGATATCAACTTACCTTTATCCTGCGGAAAAAATAAGCTCTCGCTGCAAGTCGATTTTCGAAGCCAGCATCAAGTATGAGTTGGAGATCGACAAAGGCGGTCCCGGCAAACATAATGGCTTGAAAGAGGATGAGACTAACATTGTAGCCTGGCGTCTCCTCGATAGCGCTGATGACTTCTTGTAGATTAACGATGGGTAAGAAAGGGTACACGTATAACACAAAGGCAAGCAGTAGTTGATCACGTAGCACTGGGTTAGGAATGGAGAGCGCTCCACGACCTCTCAAATAACGGAGCTCTTCTGGGTCGATATCGCGATGAGCGGGGCGGATGTAAGGTGGCAGTTCAATGCATTGACTGGTGCCGGGAGCAGCGTCAAGATTGACTGGGATTGGGCGTAGTCGATTCAGCGTCGAGGAATTTGTCGGCACAAACGCAACTTGGGCGTCGAAGTGAGGTTCGGGTGGGCATTGTTGATGGTTTCGCATTGTCCTTGCGTCTTGCGCAGCTTCATTGGAGTCTGCGGCCGTTGCGCACGCGGAAGGAGCATACAGTTGTGACTCTGTCTGAGGAAGTAGTGACAGCGCGGAAGAAGCACAGGTTTGCACAAGTTGTTTCTTCTGAAGGCGGTATCTTCTACTTCGTTTCGACAGTGCCATTGTGCATTCTGCGCCATCCCCCTGACAGTTGAGGCACGGGTCCCCTTTCTCGATCAGGTTACATTTCACCTTTCTCAGACGCATCAGATGACGTTAGTACGAACAAGATCGCACATACCTTTCTCAGACGACACTGCTCGCATGCCTGGGAAGCTCGTTTCTTAACCAGCCGCGGAGAGCTCGAATGCAGTTTCTCTGTGCCTTGAGGGGTGATGGCTGACATCTTAGGGGTTGGAGCTTACAGTCCCATCGTGCGACGCAAATGAACATTGATGGAACGGAAGGAGACGGAGTGCTAACTGAGCTTCAGAACAAGCCTGTCGAAAAAACAGAGGACCCCAAACCAGCCTTTTGTTACCCTAGTCGATTTTGCAACCCCTCAAACTGCCTGTTTGGAACCCCTGTCGCAATGTTCCATGATATTACCTCGGCCTTGATCCTCTTCTGCCAAAAGTCTCGAACTTTCCCTCGCCTTTAGGCAAAAGAAGCTGATGTTAGGAATGAAGACTTTTAGCAATGCTATACCTCTATTGACTATGAGGCTCGACTTCACAACAAGCTGGAACTGCTTTCACGCACCATTTTACTCAAGCTCAATCCACCTTCGTTCCTCGCTACTTATAAGCATGAAAGAGGACTAAGAGCTGCATATTATTTTCGAGCGGTACTGGCCGTTTTGAGACCAGATGAATCTCTTCAAACCTTGAATTCCTCCACAACCACCTCCGCGCATTCAACAGTCGGTCTATCGGCCTTCTCCTCCACAATGCCATGTCCGTCTTGTGTAAGATGCACCACGACAGGGTCGCCAAAGAGGTCGCCGATTTCCTCGACGGGAAGACCTTTGGTCTCTGGTATCCAGAAATAAATGATGATGGCGGAGACAACGCATAAACCAGCGAATATGAGGAACATCCCCCATTGAATATTTCGAAACGCCAAACCTCCAGGTGCGGAGAAGGTGATGAACCCCGACATCATCGAGAAAATGGCCAGTCCAATTCCTTTGGCCCGAATCGTTGTTGGAAGGACCTCTGATGCCCAAATGATCGTTGGGCTATCAGCGAGTTGAAAGACTATGATATAAATGTTCATTATGACAACGCATGCGATGTTACCGGCTCTGTTGGCAGTACCGAGATATTGTCGTTGAAGTAATGCCTCGATAAGTAAGACGATAGCCAGCAGAGGGTAACATATCAGGAACATCCGTCTTCTTCCGACGCGGTCAACAGTGAAGGTGACTATAAAGACGAAGATGGTCCCCACCGTGGAGTAGATCGCGTATATGACTAAGGGGAAGCTTCCTCCGAAACCGAGTGAGACCAAGATTGGAACCAGATAGTTCGAGATACCTGTGACGCCCGTTGATTGAGAAGCATACAGCAGGAACATGACCAACAGGGAGCGTTTTCTCCAAGAAGGCTTTCTGAACATCTAGATACGCATTTAGCGAGTGGATGGATGGCGATATCGATCTTTCATACCTGAACATAACCGGCTTTCTCTTGCCTGTCGAATTGCACTTGTTGCTTGATCTGAATGAATTCGGCCTCCGCCCCCAAGTTGGTTGGGTCTTCACGGTCATGATGAAGTCGCAGGAGGATCCTGTGTGCTTCTTCGTGGCGGTCAATCCAGCAGAGATATCTTGGCGACTCTTTATGTTCAAATCAGTCTTTAGGTGTGGTTGGTGTAATTACAATGCGGACTAACCTGGGATGAAGGGGAGCCCAATAAGCATACCCAAAGGACCAACCGCAGCCAACGCCAGTGGGAGACGCCATTGCAATGTCTCGTTCGTAGCGTAGTACGTTGCGACCGAGATCCATGCCACCCTGTGCACACGTGTCAATACTTTTCAGTCCCCTGATTATTAGACCCGACTTACATCAAGTAACCCATCCCATAACCCATTACCGTCGTTCCAGAAAACAAACCTCGCTTCTTCGGTGGGGCAATCTCCGTACCATAAAGCGGTACCAAGCAAAGAATCATACCCAGCCCGAAGCCGTGCAAGATTCTGGTTGTGACCAGCATCGGTATATTGATAGATCCAGCGACCAGCGCTGCGCCAATAGTGGAAGTCACCCCAGCTACAGCAAGCGTCTTCTTCCTGCCTATCCAGTCTGACGTCCAGCCTTGAACAATGGCGCCTAAGCCGGCACCGAATGCAAAGAGAGAATATGTCGCGCCCATAACCCTAAGCAATCGGTTAGCAAGGGAGCAGGAGACTGTGGCGTTATTCACGTATACCTCGCCGTGTATTCACTCGTAGGGTCAATACCCATGTCCCTGTAAAAGCCTGGCTGGCCGACACTGCTGACGAAGACGCCGAAGCCAAAGCCATATCCGTATGTGCCCAGGCCAACTACAATACAGATAAGTAAGTTGTATGATATCAGTCCCGCCATGGTGACAGAAACAATGCACTGGATATAATGGACCGCTTCCTTGCCAGCGAAGACCGGAAGTCTGAAAGCTTCCTGCGGGAATAGACAGGGTCAATATGATCTTGGTGGTCATTCCCCGGAATATATACTCGAGGGACATATAGCAAAGTCCCCATATCGGCTGTCGCATACCCAGATGTGGACCGAGCCATAACGCGGGGGGCCCATCGGGGATCTCTTGTTGTCTGTCTCTGTGCGACACTCTAGACTAGTTGCCATGGAGCTAAATGGGGTCCTCAAACTTCGAGAATTAGCGGATCAACCAGAGACGCCACCAGCTTGAGAATACTAGGTCTGTTTCCATGAATCGTTTTTGCTAAGGTTGCGACTGACAGGAATAGCCAGTATATAAGCGAAGTTTAGGAGAACAAAGGCACTTACTGTGATGATCGCTTATAGGCCGGAAACAGCACCAATACTTGTACAGCACCCTTTCCGTAGCTTTGCCCGACCAATCAGCACCTACATAAAGGGACTAATCTGAACAACATTGCCAAGGAAAATTTAGGCAGTGGTGGAAGGGCAAGGAATCTGCCAAGGTCCCTGACGCCCGTCTGAAACAGATGCTGAGCTGAGAGGTAGGTATAGCCAATTGCTAAGGGGCATGATTTGGCCCTCCATATCTTGCTCACGGAGTGAGTCCCTGAGCGTTCTCTGATGTTCACCGATAGGGCTCAGTTAAAGCTCACTGAGGAAGCACAGAAGTCAAGCCATGGACGGGAGTACCTCAACAACTAGCAAAGCTGTTATCGGTCCGATATGACAAGAACCCGAAGCCAAGTCTCCAATATACGCACCAGCTACCACCGTATGGTGTATCTACGTGCCTACCCATATTACTCGAGAACGAAAAACCTAGTTACTATTTACGATTTGATCCTAGAGGGTGAGCGAAGGTTGCTTTAAACTGAGCCTTTAACTGAGCCTTTGGCTGAGCATCACTGAGCGCTCCATGAGCAAACAAACCGGGTTGCCTAATCTGGCCCCCGGATCGAGCCAAGGGCGATGCCGCCCTGTACTCATGACTCTGAGGCAACCGTGGTGCGTTTTCGCCGTGTCCTTGACGAGGCGGCATCAATGAGATTGTGACAGTATCCGAGGCGGCTCCAGAAACGCATGACGCGCTGCGTCCAGAGGCTCGTTAAGTATCCGGGAAAAGATATCAATCCAATCTTAGTTCATAAAGTCACCGACAGACTAAAAATGTCTCCGCCTTTGTGACTTATAAACTGACATGGCGCCGCCGGATGGATGTACTTCAGTAAAGATCATCCCATTTTTCTGAGTTCAAATGAGCACGCCAGAATTTCTCATTGTCGGCGCAACAGGCCACCAAGGCCAGGCTGTTATTGCAGCACTATTTGCTTCATCGGCCAAAGTCTCGAATAGGCGGGTGTTGGCGTTAACTCGATCTTCATCATCACCCAAGGCCATAGCCCTGAAAGAGAAATATCACGAGATTACCCTCGTTGAAGGGAATACAAAAGCCCCGGAACAGATTCTACAGACCAACCCGAACATATCCGCCATGTTCCTGGTTACCGTTCCCGGCGATGAGGAAGCTCAAGCTATTCCGCTTATCGACGCTGCCACAATGACGTCTTCCAAAGTAGCGCATATTGTCTTCAGTAGCGTTGACCGTGGCGGTGACCAGACAAGCTGGTCTACCCCCACTGAAGTGCCGCATTTTGCGACCAAGCACCGTATTGAGCTTTATTTGCGCGATGTATGCGACCGCACTGGGAAGCACTGGACAATCCTCCGACCGACAGGCTTCATGGACAACTATAATCCCGGGTTTTTCGGGTCTATGATGGCCGCATTATGGAAAGTGGGCCTACCCTCTCAACGGAAAATGCAATTGGTCAGCACACACGACATCGGCGTCGTCGCTGCCAAAGCACTACTGTCTCCGGAGAGCTGGGCCGGTAGAGCTGTAGGGTTAGCAGGGGACGAGATGACCTATGCTGAAGCCCGTGCGGTGTTCGCAAGGGTTCTAGGACGAGAGATGCCAAAGACCTGGAGCATGGTTGCGCGGGCAATTCTGTGGCGTGTTCAAGAAGCACGTACAAGTATGGAGTGGTTCGATAGAGCTGGATATATGGCTGATATTCAGTCGTTACGGAGTGAAGTGCCTGAGATGCAGACCTTTGAGCAGTGGCTTAGAGAAAGCAGCGATTGGAAAGACCAGATAACCGTGCCCAGGGGATCTCCCGATTCGGAAAAAAATCCGACAAACTCACGGCCTCTGGCGCGAGTGCCTGACACCAACCTCGAGTGACGTCAACTTCGGAGCTCTTCTAGGGGTAGCCCGCTGCACCTGCCAAACCTGTACACTCTAGAGTGGGAGAGAGACTAGGACAAGGAAGAGATGTTTAGGAATTAAGAAGGGGATTAGGAGAGGTCATTTAGGATACTTAATTATATCAGATAGGTGACCTACCTATAGAGAAAAGATCGAAATAGTCGTGGGCGACGACAGTTCGGGGATTGTATATATATATACACATATAATCCCCGAATAGTCGTCCTTCACATCCATTTAGCGAATTCATCCTCCGTCGCTTTACTCTCCCGCTAACGATTATTTAGTCGATTCGCTCCCTCGTCCACTCTCTTCTACTCCCTTCCTCTCTTTCGCGCTCCCCTTTTACTCGCTTTTACTTCCTTACGGCTTTAGCCCGCTTCTACGGTACTTTCTTATATACTAGTAAGGCTTTCGTTTAGGCTTTTTATCTTCCTCGCTTACGAGTCCACTACTCGCTTACACCACCGCATCTATTCGACGCCATGTCTGGCTTAGTCGCCGCCGTCTTTGCAAGTCGGCCAAACACCAACTAAAATGGCTTGAGGTGCCCCGCCCGCAAGCCATCATGTCGCTGCTTCGGCCTTGGAGTGTGGTGGACTAGTTTTGATTATTAGACACGCATACCACCTTTTCATTATCTCGTCCTTTTGTGCTCAGAGATCCCCGTGGTGGATGTCGAGGAGGGCCAGGCACACCAGGATGACGCACTTGTTACCCTGGTCAAAATCAAGAAACGCCTTGCGCGGGGCCAATCTCCCCTTGCCGCCTCGCCGCCTCGCCGCCTACTAGGTGACTCCACGCTGACTCTACGCTGATTCCACGCAAACCTGTGGGGAAGCTTCTGTTGCTAAGCCGGGAAATCGACGATTCCTCCCGCAACTGTAACTCTTCGTGACAAGGTGGAACAGAAACCTACGTCCACGGGGGCTATTTAGTTGCACCCGGGCGCTTATCGAGCCTTGGTACCCCTGCATATGGAGCTGGTTCAAAGCCGCCGCAACCTGACACCTACCGAGAAGTAGTGTACTTCGTACATACGTGTGAGAGTCCGAGGGAGGTTTGTACCGCGGACGAGGTAGATACTCGATGTGAAAAGTTTCTCCTGGCCCACACCTCCAAGATATCTGTTGGAAAACAAAATTGCACACCTTTGCAAGGGAGGCCCGGCTCTCGATAAGTTGGCCATGGAAGCCACACTCCATTCGCCATAGCAATTGCAATTCCGCAGATGCATGAGACCGCAGACGTTAGCAATGTGGCCCAGGCACTTAACTACAACGCGTTTGGTATAGTGACTGTTCCGTCTGCAGGTATGCGACAACATGGATGCTTTCGTGTCAGGCGCATCTGTGGGGGCCAGGAAAATCCCACCCTCCGCCAGCCTGACAGTCTACCAGGTATACGAGGTACAAGTACCGAGTAAAGTTGCGTCCGACCCTTCTTGATCATTCGAAAGAAGTCATTCTTCTTACGAAATTTTCGCCTTCTCCGAGCGCTTGCGGTTGGCTCCATATTGAGATCCAGCGTTTGACCAACATCAGCAGCTATGGTGAGCCGGTCGGTACGTTGCACTCCTCAGTCCGAATAATGCTCCCATACCCAATCTAATGAGACTGGTCCAGCTTCACTCTTCTGATGAACACCGGTCGCCTGGGTTCGCCATGTCGGGTCAAGCTCAGAGTCCCCAGCATGAGCGCAATGCAGATAATCTAAACCAATTAATGCCTACGGGGATCGTCAACTTCCCATTTACCTTTGCTCACTCCGGCCACCAGTTCAACCCCGATATCGCACTGCCCTCAATTGAAAGAGAGCCTGAGAAAGCATCGCCTTACACAGCTCACACCGACTCCACGCCGCGAGCTAGAACGCCGTCGGTCTCCGTCACCCCTTCAGCAGATACCAGTCCCACTCGTTCAACGTCTCTTTCCTCTAGAGTGGGTCACAGGACTCGCTCTACTATATCTGGCCTTGACGAGCGCCTTGAAAGACTAGCAGTGGTAGGGGAGTCAGGGATTCGTGAAAGATCCGACAGCAGCTCGCATGCTACCTCAACCGCAAGCAGTTCTCATGGCTATTTTGCAGCAGGCCCGACACCTTCCACAAGCCGAGGAGACTCATTTGGGAGCCCCGGCGCAAGTACCATTGCTAGTGCCATAGACAATTTAAGATTCAGTCCAGAAGCCTCGCACTCGCACTCTGCATCTCCAGGAGGCTATCTCAGCCCGCAGTCGCCTGGTTCGGATAGCCTCAACTCCCGCGCCGCCAGCACCCCGGGAACTGCATCACGACGCCGGTCTAGATCACCCCTGGACCTGGCTCCCCACAAAGTGGCTGACGAAGAGCCTCCGCAAGAACGATTCCACGAACCCGAACTTCAACGAGAATTGACCAACGCTAGACGTCTCGTCCATGATCTGGTTGACGCGCTGGCGAGTTCTTCACTCCACGTTGAAGCCGGGTCTCGCATGAGCGCGCTGCATCAACAGGCTGTCGAGCTGAGCAACTTCCAACACCCTTCTAGTCGCATTGTTGGCCTGGTGGGAGACTCTGGAGTGGGTGCGTAGCTTTGATGAGGCCACCTGTCCCGGTTGATTGTTCTGCTACTGACCCGCCATCAGGCAAAAGCAGTCTTCTCAACTCGCTGTTGGACTTGGCAGGATTTGCTCGAACGGTATGTCGATAAGAGCCCCAATCTGAGGCCCAAATCAACGCTGACCCGGTTATCGGTGGGAGAAAGAGCAACAGCGGACAGGCCTGTACGTGTGTCCCCACAGAATATCACTACCACGATCACGGAGACTTTCGTCTCGAGGTGCAATACTTCACCATCGACGACCTTCGGCAGCAATTCACTGAGCTTCTTCGATCATACCGACGCCACCACCTCGATGATTCTGATGAGGAAAGCTCGGATGCCCACGCAGGCAATGATCTGGAAGAAAGAGCAAAGGTTGCTGAAGACACATTTCGCGCTGCGTTCAGGAACAATCTGGCACGGAATGAGGGATTCCTTCTCGATGAGCCCGAAGACGTCGTGCTGCGGACGTTGATCACTTGGGCCAGAGAGACCGGTCTGCCCTTATTGGACACGGCCGGTAGCGATTCTCCTGGCCAAAATTTCGCCCGTCTGGAGGATTGTTCCAAGGCTTTGATGGATTTGACCTCCGAGTCCAACTCAGCGACCGAACCATCCCACTGGCCATTCATCCGACAGATCAAGTTTGTATTTCCTAAGCTTTTGGCATGAGCCATGCTGATTTTGCCAGTGTTTACCTAAACGCATATATTCTCAGCAAAGGACTTGTCCTCGTTGACCTTCCAGGTACCTAGATTCCTTGTTCTCGCATCACACTCTTTCTCCTAACCGTCTTCAGGCCTCCGGGATCGTAATTCAGCGCGGCTGAAAATCACGCAACGATATCTACTGAACTGCGACGAAATATTCGCAGTCTGTCCAATCGGCCGAGCCATCACGGATGTCGGGGTCAAAGAAGTCTTTGAGCTTGCGAGGGGGGCTTCCTTATCTAAAGTGGGAATCATTTGCACCAAGTCCGATGTGAGTTTGACGGCGTAGCCGGGCCCACCCTAAACCGGTGTCGAGAACCGCCGAAGAGTTCCTAACATTCAGTGCAGGACATAGCAGCGGACGAAGCAGAACGAGATAGCCAAGGTGACACCAGAATCAGAATTAGGAATATGAGGCAGACCATCCAAAGTCTCAGGGACTCCGTACAGAGGACGGAGAGCGCAATTGCGCAGCTCGGCATTGAAACTGATGATGATTATGATGACGCGCTAGATAATAACGACAGGGAACGTTTCGTGCGACTAAACAAAGACCTCCGGAGAACAGGGTGAGTCTATCTGCATATTCCACAAGGATCTCGAAGCTTATCTCTTTGCCAAATCCAGGCGCTGTCTCGAGGAGCGCGCATTCGAGTGAGTTCATACTCCTCCCAAATTTTCAGTGTCACTGACCTACGACCCGCGCAGATTGCAGGACTTTCTCATCACAAACCGAAATCAAAAAGTCATAGGGGCGCTGAGGGGGGCTTATGAGAGCCAGATCCGGGGAGCCGACTTGCCAGTCTTCTGTGTCAGCAACCTGATGTACTGGCAACACCGTGAGAAGCCACGGTTCCAATCCTGGCCGTTTCTCCGTCTGTCCGGGATTCCAGATGTGCGAAAGCACTGCCTCGCGCTTGTCGCGGAAGGCCAGCTCCAAGCTGCAACGGAGTACGTGACGGACGCCATCCCGGCCCTTCTCGGCTCCGTTGAGCTCTGGGTGCAATCCGGCTCTGGTAGCATGGGCCCGGAAAGAAAGCAAGCAATCCGAAATGCCCTGGATGAGATCGATCAAGCATTGGACGTCGTAAGTTTTTGTGCATGAAATCTTCGTGCTCGGGCATGTCTCGTTTGATCTGACCTGCCAAGCTGAGACTTCCTGCTTCTTCCATCGGTTCCGCTGAAAGGTCGATGCGGCGACAATTCCACGAGCAAATATATCAACCCATGGGTACGTGGCCGCTGCGAATGTTGTGTCACAAGGCTAACAGTGGGGCAGGAATGGCTTCTCGTCCTTGGAGTCGGGCAGCACTGGATGCGTCTGTGGAATGGGAAGGGGTAGGTGTTCCGCGCATTGACATTGCTATGTAGAGGCTAATTGACGATATGGATAGTGGAACCACGGTGAGCACTGGAGCTGAGCTCTTCCACTTCTGTGGTCTTGTATAAATTGACGCTCACTTGTCTGTCAGCCACCTACTCCGCGTTCTGCCGCAACTATGGAAGCCACTACACTGCGGCGGTGCAGAGATATCGCAGCTGGAACGAGGAAGCGATAGAATCCATGGCGACGCAGATGGAATCGCCGTGGCAGAATTTCGTACAGAGCCTGAGCAATTTTCAAGCCGGCATCAGGGATACGATTGAAGGCCAATTCGATCAAGCCATGAGCCAATGTAAGCTTGTTCGTTGCCCCCGTCTCTGGGATCCCAATACCGATGACACACGCCAGGTAATCGGGCCGGTGTCCCGCCAGGCTCCATGAGGACGTTGCGGACCACTCTAGGACACAGACAAGTGTTGCTAGTTTCCGTGATCGACCGGTTTGGAGATGAGTTTCAGAACGCCGTCTCGTGAGTGAATGACCATTCAACTCGGCACGAGGCTGGGAAGCTGACTTGTCCGGGCCAGTATCCTCCGCACCGATGCTTTCACAGGCATTCGCACCTCCTTCATGGGCCGGCTGATGGAACCGTTTTACAATCGCAGCATACAGGAGTCTGGTGAGTTATTCGCCACGGTACGGCGTGGCTTCCCATAACTCTAGGTGTGGTGCGCGCTGGCTAATGTGATGCGAACCCACGGTGCCAGGCCGCGGAAGTGACAGACGACGCAAGGACATAATGCACACTGGCTTTGGAAACGATCGGCTCTTCCCCGGCATCCAGACGCGGCTGCGCGATCGGTTCTCCCAGCTGGCTCTGGAATTGGAAACCAAAATGATGGAGAAGGTCGAGGCATTCCTCGGCATCGTCCAGCGGGACGTGGACACGCTGAGAAGCGAAAATGTGGCGCTGGAGAGCGAGAGCCAACCGGAGTTTCGCCAACGGGTGGAGAGCGACGTGCGTCGCATCAGGGTGCAGATGGGCAGCGCTGAAGCGGCTTTCCGCCCTTTCAGACCTACCAGGGCCTGAAAAGCCTTGGGTTCAAGCGCCAGGGATTAAGAGGTTGATTGTTTCATGATTTGTCGAGTAAGAACGCTGTGCGAGTATAGGAGTCCTCTATTTCTATCTGTGTGCAGTTCAAAGTTAACATTCTGCGCGACCATCCCGTCCTTGCCACACTGGCCTTGCGGTATTATTCCACAGACGTAGCCTCAAGCGATCAGAGTCTTGTAAGCGCCAAGCTTACCTGTGAAGTAAGTTGCTTTGACTGTCTGCCTTCAACTGGTCGTACGTAGGTGACTATCGGCGGTGGCTTACTACTTAGTGGTAAGGTCCTTCAGACTAACCATAGCTTCCTTCACCCTGTCAATGTCTCCCGTTGCCTGGAAGTGGAGGAGAGTATTGACAACGTGGTTAATGATCAGCGCTTCGGGCCCTTCCTCCAGCTTCTCGGCGGCACACAACACTGCTTGCTCAGACCAGATACTGCCCTCGGAGATGTGCTCCTCAAGACCTGTGCGGTCGAACTTTTATCTGAGCCAGGTGCCTAAATGCGCAAGCGACTCCGAGTCTGGAGACTCGGAGGAGTCTTCCACGGCATTTCTAGCATTCCGGATGGCTCCGTTCAAGGCCGCGAGCTGTCCTGTTTCGCGGTATATGGCGATGTACTTCAGACTCAGATCGCGTGATCGCTTCGCCAAGTTCGCGGTGCCGTTGTCGTCTGAGGCTGATCGTTCGGCCTCAAGTGCCTCCTCTTCTGAGCGCACAATGGAGTCCACGTCTTGGTTTGCGCCACGATCAGCCGGGGACCCGGCTTGCCGCCTAGAACTCTCGAGATCGCGATCAGATCTACCACCAGGTCCAGCTGGCTGCTTTTCCTCGGTGGCGTCTTTCCCGCGGTTTAAGATAAGCTTGAGGATGTCGATTTCGCCTGCCTCGGTGGATCCGCTGTTCTTCGAGCGCCTCACAATCTTCCTAGCCGATGTTGATCTCGTCCACAGCCTGACTCAACCTTTCAAACTCCGCAGCGAGCAGCGTAGTCCTGCAAATGAACTCTTCCACTTTTCTCTGTAGTAAAGCCATCTTGGCGACATGAAACTCGTACACCAGTGCTTCGGCATTGATGCTCTCAAACGCGCCTGCTGGACAATCTTGCAAGGCGGCCGTACAGTCTTTCTGCTTTTTGGAAATTTCTTTGGTCTTCGTAAGCAGTCGCCAATCTGTACATGATTGTTGTGGTGTCTGGATGCTCCGACCCGATCACTCTCTCGTGAAGGTTCATCATATACTGAAGGTATTGCTCGGCGTCCTTCGACCTTCCTTGGTCCATATACGCGCGAACGCGTGCTTCAAAGTCTTCCATAGAAGTCGTCACTCCTCCGATTCCGATTTCGACGTCTTCAAAAGCATCCCCTCTGCGTGTTCGCTTAAACTCAGCAGCTCGCCTAACTCGGCCTCAGTCGTGGTTGCCCCAAACTCGACATTACTCGCGGGGTTTGAGTCAGACTTGAACTCCTGGCCAAGGAGCACAGATACTCTGACGAGGAATTCATTGTACAAGTTTTCCGCCTCTTGAAGCCGTCTTTGGAAGAAAACCGCACCCGCTAGGTGGGACAGGGTGGTGAGTTCGTAAACTGGGTTCGCGTGCGAGTTTTCAAGGGCTCTTCGAAAAAGTGTTTCGGCTCTCCCGAATTCACCCCTTCTCACACACACACATAACGGCCAGTATTCGCACGTCGTCTGCCGCCTTCGAGGTCAAACCTGCCGCATCGTCTTGCTTAAGAGTTGCTCCATATGACGGTGGTATAGCTCTTCCCCCAGCTTCTCTCCCTGGACAGTAAAAATAGTCGCCGCGGATCATTGATGCCATTCACCAGTGGCTTAGGGTTCGGCATCATGGGTCCGTTCGATTCTATAGGCGCCGTCCTTGACAGTCAGGACCACCCGTCCCTACAATTTTGGGCAATTCAGAGGGACGGCGGCGTTGTAATCAGCGAAGCAGCAATCATCGCCTCATCAGCTGCTGCCTCATGCGATGAACAGGCAGAGCCTATCCAAGTTTCAATACTGGTTACTGAGGAAGTCGTATCGTCAGGACTATTCCAAGGCAAGACTTCGGACAGTGAAATCCAAAAATCCGTCAATGCTGAACTGGGAGACTGGGTCCGCAAGAGGCCCAAAGAGACACATGCAGTTTGTACAACATTCAATCAGAACAGAATTTCCCAGAATTACCGCGGCATTCTTCTTGAGAAGGTTGAACTTTCGCCGGAGGAAACACCGAGTTATGGCCAATCGCACTCTCAGTACTTTGTCAAAATTGGGCATTTAGCTTGGAAATCCAACGACATAAACGATCTCAAGTCATCAAAAGTCAACTGGGTGGTCCTTTAACACTGGGTCACATGGTATAGGCTCATAGTCGAGGTCCAAAGGGGGCCTCTGAGCCCGAACTGGCTTCTGAGAACGGGCGTCAGACAAGCTCCCTACGCCTCGTCCAGTGCTCGGGCGCGCTCCCCCGTACTCTGCCGTGGCTCCCGCGACGGTCTCCTATGCTCGGCCGGGCATCCGTCACGTGCCCGAGTACAGCGGCCTCGCTCCCTTTCCTGAACGAAAACGGTAAGGGATAAAGCACAGTTCGGGGTATATATAATGATGAACATCTCCCAACTTAGAACAATCCCGAAGTCAACCCCAAGTTCGTCCCAGGGTTGATAACCCCAGTCCGCTCTCGAGCCACTTCCACCTAGAAAACCACTCATTATCTCGTAATTTATATATATAAAATAAGTCTTCACTCAAGTCAGTCAGTTCAAGCTTAAAACCTCCTGTTCGGGGGAACAGGGAGGCAGAGCATGCGAGATCTTTTGAGTGGGGGGGCCTTACACTCTCTTATCGAGTGTGTTAGTAGTCGTAAAATCAAGGAGTGAACAGGCAAAAGCAAGAGCAAAAAACAAGTAGGTTTGAATTGAATTTCTTCGCTTGATGATGATATTTTTGGTTTGCTGTGTTTTGTTTCATAATTTCTCCCCCCAAAGTTCCCTCCAAAAAGTTCATCAAACTCCGGCTTTCTGAAGCCACGCCTTCGGGGGCCTTTCAGATCCGGTTTTCTCCATCTCTCTTACAAAAACAGCTTCGTTTGTTCCGAAGACAAGAAAGGTAATGCATAGAAGGGTATCTGGTATGTTTTTTTGGGGATCAGTCGTGAGAATGGTTCATTTCACTCGTTGGCTTTTTTTTTTCGTGATAGGGAGTCTGTCGTGATTGTTGGTACAGATTTATGCCTCGAAGCGCTTGGCCTTGCCTGCAGTCATCTGGAAATTGGAGGACTGGCCGGGAGTGCATTGCATGCCGGACATGGGGATGACGGCGGACCAAGCACCGGAGGCGCAGCGCTGGAAGCTGTTGCCGTCGATGCAGTTCCACATGCCCTCATCTGAGCAAGGGCCGGTGAGTTCACCTGTGGAAGAGCCGGTGGAAGAGGTGGAGGAAGACGATGGGCTGGCTGTGCCTGCTGTAGGACCGGCCACAGCAGCAGCAGTGCCGGTAGGAGCGCCAGTGTTGCCGGGAGCAACCTGCGGAGCAGAAGAGTTAGTATACAGCGGAGCAGTCATGGTCTGGGAGGGTTGCTTTACCGTAGAGAAAGTCTGATCGGGGGAGTTAGTGACAGGAATAACCTGGTTGCCGTCAGTCTGTGACGGTGAAGCAACAGAGGTGGGAGCTACCGGAGGACCCTGGGTGTATTGGCCGTTGTTGCCACCAGCAAATGTAGGAGCAGAGTTGGTCGCAGCAGCGGGAGCGCTAGTAAGGGCACCGGAACCAGCGGCCAAGGTGCCTGTGGGTTGTTGAGGAGCGCTGCCGCCGCCGGCGGCACCGCAACTCAATGTCTGGAAAGGGCCCACGCCAGCAGTCTGGACATCGGCACCCGGATCAGGGTAGACGTAGTCCATGCTCTCATCCGTGGAGCAGCCATTGCCAATATTGGCAACAAACATGTCCGGGAATGAGGTCTGTCGCTTGGAGGACTTGGGAGCAGGGGCATATCGCTTCTTCTTGGCAGCCTGCACGGTCATGGGGGCGCAGTTCTGGTAGAATTCACGATTGCCGATGCGATTGAACCAGCTCCATGACATGGTGTAGTCGCCAGGGGCGATGCCATCCGGGATGGTGAAGTTGAAGACGCTGGCTCCGAGGAAGTTGGGGTCGCTAGCGGCATTACCGGGGAAGTCAGAGGGACAACCGCCGACTATAGACTTGATGACCATCCACTTGGTGTCCTCGGTGGGTTGGAGATCGGTGGTCAGGGCAACTTGGCAAGAACCACCACCGTGAGTGGCACCGCCAATGAAGCTCAGAGTCTGAGGCTCACCAATGACGGCGATATTGCTGGCGCCCTCGGCGTCGTAGACTCCAGTTCGCTGCTTGCAGGGAAAGTCGGATCCATCACCGGCGAGGGGAGAATTGTTGAGGGTGGATTTGCCATAGGGCACGGGGGATCTCATGATCATGTGAGCTTCCCCGACTGCCATCAGAGCACCAAGCAGGAGGGAGGCTGCAGTTTTCGAAAACACGAGCATCTTGGAGGATTTAGAAGGGTTGTGTGAGGTTGGTAGAGAGCAGGTGAGTTTTGTTTGGCAGGGCAATAACCAGATCGCGCTGGAAACTTGTCAGTAAGAGTTTTCGTTGGGTTGTTTTCGAGAAAGCTGTGTAGTGTACGTGTGTGTAGATGGGAGGAAAAATATTGAAGGACCTGAGTTCGACTTGTTAAATAGTCGAAAAGAGGTGAACAAGGCAGTGATAAACCTGTATCTGCTCCAACGAAGACAGGCTGGTGAACAGTGACAATGAGTGTAATGGTGAAAGGGTGCCCAGGGGTTCCGACAATGAGGATCGGTGTTGATCGACCGACTTATTGTGGCTTCGATACCATAACAAGACTTGAACCAAAAATCCAACAAGCCGCCAAAGCATAGGATTCGACCAAAAAACCAGAGAACAATAGAGTTTTCGTACCTTTGTCACTGACAAAAATTTTGGTTCGTCGAATGAATGGACTTGCACGGACAGTGAAAGAATGTATTGTCTGCACCGGGCAGAATAAAGAGCGTCAAAAGCCAGAAGAAAAAAACTCAATAAAGGAATGTGAGGACTAGCCTGCCACTGTCAGAGTCAAGGAATGAATGAACGTTGGGAAAAATCCGCAGAACAGGAACAGACAGTTTCTATATAGACAATGAATAGTAGTCAAAGGCCGAGGCGGCCTCCCCTGGCCTTGCCAAGTTACACCCCAGAAATGGCGGATAGGTTAGCGGCGTGCAAGGGGGATGTGAAACACAGGTTTTTTATTGGTAGTGGTACATTCTCTTGGTCGCGCGTGGGAGCCTGGTCTGCGCAGCCGATCCATGGACGCTTTGCGAATGAAAGCTTTCTCTGCCTGGTCCTGTAGCTGTGGATCGCAAGCTTTGGGAGCACAGGTGATTTGAAAGGGGGAAAGTGTTGTGAGCCGGCACCTGAGAGCAGAGAACGCAGCGCATACCCGGTAGGAAGCTGTGAAGGCTGCAAGCCGCAAGCTGCAAGCTGTGCAAAAAGGGAGCTTGATTGTCGCGTGATCCTTGCCGTGCTATGGTATACGAGCGAAGTCTGTTCGCGCCGGGTATTCACTCCCAGCCACTGCATACTCCGTAGAGCTCGCTCTTTCCGAAAGGGGGGCAGACCACTGCAAGGCGGAGCTGCAAGAGACCTCATCAAGGACCCAAGCTGACTCGAAAAGGCCAAAGGGGGGCAAAAGACAAAAGAGACGAGAGAGCAAAAAACGTGCGCCGGCGACGACGATGTCAGGGGCGGTCAGCTGCAGTCCAATCATTAACCGCGTAGCTACTGAGGAATCCCGGTCCAGATCCGACGGCAGCTGAGCAGCTCAACAGATCGCCACCAGCTTGAGCACTCTGAAACGCCCATCGACCACCTCGGTCTCCCCTGCGTGGAGCATAACAAGCCGCTGTCACCTGTGCAAAATGTCCATCCATGGTCCCTAGATGTTCTCTGGATGAGGCGCAGAGCGAACAAGACTTTTTGCACGTCTCCATTCTGTTTGACAAGTCCTGCTAATTGCAGTCATTTATTGGGGGGGCACAGCGAGACAGCTTGCGCCACAGTTGGTCTATTCTATCCGGCGCCACACCGAGGAATCTATGGTGTTGTCCTCTAATCGTCACTGCGGAAACGCGTCCATCAGGTCTTTGTCGAGCGCCACCCAGTTCGCCGCCATCTGTAATCCGCGGACCCGTTCGGCTTCAATCCGATGCCAGTCCCAGCCTCCCACACTTGCGCCAGAAGCCGGTGATGTCTTTTCCACAGTGCCTTCCAGTCTTTCGACAAGATTCTCGGTGGCTGCGGCGAGTGTGGTAGGGATCGGCTCGGCCAACCCTTCCTGCGGCGTTGGCACAATTGAAGGTTCTTCTGAAGACGCCTGTAATGATGTGCTCGTACTCTGTACTCCTTCCGGCCGTGGAGGCAACCACCCACCCAGAGTCAATACTCTCTCCGGACTGACTGTAAATTTGCCCTTCTTGACCACGTATTTGCTCAAGGCCGACGCCAGGAGCACCTCCTTCTTGCCCGGTCTTACGAACCAGCTCTGCACTACCAGCCATTTCCGGTCCCATCCCAAGATCCTTGACCGCACCTCATACCGCTCGTAGGGTTTGATTTCGCGGTGGAAAGTTGTGTGCACACTGCCCAAAATGACGTTCGCAGGTCCCTTGTGTCCCTCCTGTTCAAGTTCGGCGTTTCCTTGCTTCGAGCCCGGGATCACAAATTTTGTCACTAACAGCGCTCGACTCTCATCTAGATCGCCAAAGTAGGTGCTGTTGGATTTGTGTAGGTTATAGTCGGTCTCGAGCAGCGGGGCGCGAGAATATATCGAGGCCGGTTGGAAAATCGGATGCGTGTCGGAGTTGGCGCCCTCATTCTTCAGCGTGCGCTCGACGTCCTTCTTGGAATACCAGCTCTGGAACATGCAGTAGAAGACGCGTACATGCCAGGCTAGCGGTAGAGACTTGAGATTTATCAAGGCAAAGAGGAGAGCGAGAGTGCGCCATGACGCGAGAGAGGACAGAGGAGGAAGAGAAAGCATAGCGCTGGACAGGGTCGATACCCTCGACAGCAAATGCAGGTGTCGCAAATCTCTAGTATTGTGTCAAATGTATTTGCCCATTCGTATCGCACCGGACGGCCCCAGTTGTGCCACAAACCGAAGAGAAGGCGCACTTCTCCTCAGATGCATCTCGTCTTGACGCGTTCAAGTTCCTCTCAGGGCTGCCTCGGCGGCATTGACGTGTCACATGATATCAATGACTAAGCGACATTTGGCCTCTGCAAGCTCGGGGGATGTAAGCAGACGCGCGACAAGGCAGACAACCTCAAGCTCAAATTGTTAGTGTAGATGTCTCGAAACAGCAATACTTGTGATTTCGCCGGATTACTAACATACTGGGCGACATATGGAATTGACCTAACGTGGCTTGCGTGACCCTGGTCGTGGGGGACACTGGCACTGCCAGGAGTCAAACCCCCTTCATCGCCAAACACAGCGTCCCTGGGAATATTCTATTGGTAGGAAGCCACCACTCTGCAATACTTTCGGAGGTATGCTGATGATTCCCAGCCAGATGCTTGAACCGTAGGTAAGTGGATGGCACAGCCTTTGCTCAGCTATTGCAAAGGAAGCTTCTGTCTCGAAGCTTTGCCATGGATGCAGTGCGCGGAGTGTCGCCTCGCCTCCGCAAGAAGACTCCGATGACATTGGACCTACTATGACTGTCGATCAGCGAGGATGGGATGCAGCTGAGTGTTGTAGGGCCAGGAAGAAATATCCTGTACGTCACGAGGATCATAATCCAGATATCCTCCCATTTATTTCCAGACAGGCCTTCCTTGAGGCTCACTGTTGCAGGGTAAGAAGGAACAGACTATGTGTCACTAAGGATCACCACTAGTAGTATAGAGAGCGACGTACCAAGTCAAGAACAATAACGCAGAGCGGTTGACTGTAATGTCTTTCAAGTTCTTTATTATGCATTGTATTTCGTATTCTGCACTGCTTTTTTATAGTTGCTTTCGCTTGCTATAACTCCCAATATGTCAGAGGCCAATAAGCAACTGACAAAGAAAAATCATCTTTCACGTCAACGCCGCTCTGCGCAGTTTTGCGGAGGTCCCTTATATCCTCATGCTCCGTGAAAAAGTCAAATATCCTCCGCTTGTGACGGATGATTGTATGTTGGTGATCGAGTGATTGAGCAGATTTCAGAGATGACTTCCCGGAGAAAAAGGATGTCAAGCCGTGATGGTAATGTACAAGATGTGGTGGTTGAGTTTTGGGGCGGCCGTTGGTGCTAGTATTCGAGGTCGTCACTTCTGGTCCCGACTCTCTCTCACTCTGAGATAGAAGCGTATATGGGGGGATTTATTTTTCCTCCTGCTTCTTTCCATTCTTGTGTTTCTTTTCGTGATGTTGATGCCTCTCCTCCAAAGCCTTCAGTCTCTCTTCCTCGTCCGCAACCATCTGCTTCCATAAGTCGTCGGTTCCATTCCCGGTTCCCTGGCTAGGAGAGTCGCGCTCGACCTGTTTCTCGATCATGCGCTTATGTTCGGGGTCGGTGGGGTCAATATATCGGACGGTTTCGTATCTGCCTGTGCCGCTTCTCTGATCCGCGATCTCAAATGCCGCGGTTGCGATCAAGACGCCCACGGTGAGAAACTGAGCGTACACTCTGGCTTGCACAATCTTTTGCGTGCCCGTTAGATATTTGTTTCGGTTGACAAGGTACCAGGCGGCGGCGATCGATGCGACCCAGCTACCGCAAACAATCTTGTATCTCTCTTTTCGGCCAAAGTCCATAGCCCGTTCTGTAAATGTCTTGCTAGCTTTTTCTTGTGAGGCGATTTCAGCCTGCCGCCTTCGGTACTCCATTTCTTTGGGGTTCTGCGAGGCTTCAAATGCACGGGAGTAGTGATCGGCGCTGATGATACCGGCGAAGGTACCGGACGACGTGACAAGGAAAGCTTTGAGGGGTAAGGTGAGCTCTCGAATGAAGTGGAAACGGCGATTGGCAGCAGCAACACCAACAAAGCCGACCGCAAGGCCGGCTAAGCCGCCTATCGTACCGCCCTTGATGGTTTGATGATAGTGCTGTGCTTCTTCTTCCTTGGTGAGGATCTTCATGATTGCGATGTGATTCAAATGGTGGTGTGGAGTAAAATTCTCGCGTGCCTTGAGCTTGGGTGTGCGGAGGAGTCTGGACTCGAGGGCAGAGAGGCGAGGTCAAGCTGGACGATATATACTGTCGTCTGCAGTATGTCTCGACGGAGCTAGACGAACTCTGAGATATGCCCAAGGTAGCAAATCGGAAAGTGATTACCGATGTGATGTGCTGCGCTGCGAGTCTGGCTCGGTGTCTGGTAAATGAATAAGCTATGGCGTTGGGTGGGGGAGCGTCAGTCAGCCTGCGTTTTGGCTGCGTCAATTCCAGGGCCTCGCTTAAGCGGTACCCGTACGGCTTTTGCAAACTCGCACAGAACTTGTACCAAGGAAGCAAATCCCGAATTGAACGCGTCGCTGGAGGATTGCTGGATGGAGCGAATTTCCCAGAGAGGAAGCGGATAATGAAATATTCTCACCAGCAACTTGAATGGCACCTTGAAATCGAGCTTCAGAAATACGAAACTGTCGTCAACTCTTCTCCAGTATCAGCACACAAATGACATCAGTGTAAAAGCTGCTGTAATTTTCTACTGCTACCCACTTTCAACACTAAAGCTCCTCACCTCGCACCAAACCCCCGGCTTGAAAATCGTCCAAGGCTCTTGCATGTACGAATCACTGCCAAAAGAATACTTACCTAACAAGCGTTCGTGTCGTGCGCGTGAATAATCATGCAGAACACCCAAAACAGGGCTAGATGGCAACGAGATCAATTCGCAGGCGACTTCGCAGCTACGCAGGTGGTGATTTTCCGGAGCTCGCCGACTTACACCCGCCATTGCAGCCGCCTGTACCATTTGCCGGGACAAATGTTTTTGTAGGGGTGCATTTAAGGGGCTGCTGGGCACTCTGGAGTAGCCTGGGCGACTTTCGGGGTCTGCTTTGCGTTGTTTTCCATCTCCACGGCAAAGCCCGGAAATGACTCGGTGTCTGTCAGGCACTTTAGTTGTCACTCATTAGGTAACATAAGAATACTTCTTCTTGCTCTTTTTTTCTGATGTGGTCTGATCATTCGAAAATACACGGGGCAGGCGACTTATAAGTTCTCCTGGCGACACTCTCGGCGGATATTGATGCTTAAAAAGGACAAAGACAGCGAGATGAGCATGTTCTAAGAGGCTTATGTTTTCTCAGATGTCTCCCGTGCAAGCGATGCGGCAACAAACAATGTCCTGCTGACTCCCGACGCCATCATCCCAGACTCGAGGCGGCTCTGCTCAACCTCAGTGGTGATGAAAGTCCCAAGAAGGTGGAGAGACTGAGAGATATCTTTAGTATCTGATCTGGCAATATCAGCACCGGGGATTACCTAGTTGTACCTCGCAGCGTTTGAGATCACCCGGCCGAACTACATTTTAAAATGGCAACCATATGGATGAGACCAACGTAGTCATTCTAGCCCAAGATGGTCTTCCACCCATGGGCTTCATTGCCATCGGCCGCAGCATCGTATGCAGCCAAAACAGCATGGCAGCATGCACAATTCGCCACCCGTGTTCCGTTAACACTGCGATCCTTGAATACGACCCCGTAGCTTCTTCTATTGGTACAAGTTCCATCAATGTCATTTCCTTCAGCGGTGAACCATTCTTGAGGGCGGCGCGATCGTGTACTGGGGGGCGATATGGTTGATTCTGGCTCGGTTGCTCTCTCTTTCACCTGGAGCCTTGTTAACTCTGGCCTTGGGTACAGCGACAGGTCGTGCGGCAGCAGGTCGTCGGTTTACATCCGCAGCAGCTGTCACGATAACCTTCTTCGCGTGATCATCGGTTTTGCCTAGGATGGGTCTCGACCATTCCTCCATGAGTTTGGTCGCCTGTCGCTTGATGACTGGCTCGGCTTTTTTCGACTTGCGATAGAATAGGATGACTTTGCCGATACCAGAAGAGATCAACGCATCTTTGTTCATGGGAAGTTTGGACAACGCTGCGAACAGCTCGCGCTGGATGTTGTATGCGGGAAGACTGCCGTCGGTGAGAGGTTCCAGGAAGAATCGCACAGCCTCCAGTAAATTCATTTCGGGGTCGAGAATGGACTGGACATAGGTGTTGCGTTGCAGCAGGCCGACCACTTCTGGGAGCATCTTCAGCTTCTGTGCTGCCGGTTGGCCTTGACGCACGAGTTCTCCGTCGGTTTCAGCCGCTAGGATCATTCGATTCCGTAGGTCTTCGATCTCAGCATCCGCAGCTTGTTCCAGATCCTATTACATGTAAGCACTGAACGACCGAGCTTTGTATCTGATACTCACGATTCCATCCCCCTTCCGCGTTCTCTTGCCCGCAGATCTCTTGACAGCCGCATCCATGAGCCTGTCTAGGGTTCGTCGTCTGCGCTCTTCGGGCGTCAAGTCATCCTCATTTATCTCCACAGGTTCACGTCTTGACTCGGTTGGGGCTCTAGTTCTCTGTCTTCTTTTTCCTTCAACAGCATCGCCCCCGGATAGATGCTCACTGTCTGCTCGTCGGCTGGGCCTCTCGCGTCTCTTTTCCTTTTTCTTCTTCTTCACGGCTGGTTCTTCGCCTTCGGCTCGTTTGCGCTTGTTGACTTTGATGGATTTGAGAGTATCGAAGTCAGGAGCCACCTCGACGGCTTTCGGGTCGAAGTCGGCAAATTGGGCTTCGTCGACTTCTGACAGGAGAGATTCGTCGTCCGAGTCCGCTCCGAGGTCGTCTCCAGCACCTTGTCGGGTTTCAGGATCTTCGAACTCCTCATTGAGATCATCTAATTCATCTTCATGTTCATCTGGTCGGTCGTCACCTCCTGCGTCAGGTGGCGGGCCTTCGTCTGGATAACCGTCGGCGTCCATCTTCGTCGGCAACTTGTTGAAAAGGGTTCGACTGATGTTTTCGAGTAGAATTTTGAGGTTTGTAATGGGGTTTAAATCTAAGCAAGAAGCACAAATCTGAAGAACAAGTGAAGAGTGGCCCGGGATGCGCAAGCCGCAAGTGACAAACAATGAACTTGAAGTTCAACTGGAATTTGTGACACGAGTCAACGAAACAAACACGTGATCCTTATATGACTCAGCAACTTTACTCTTCTCACGCTTGGTACCTCGACAACGTCTTTCTTCTATCCTTCTTTTCGAAGCAAAACAACTTGAAAGTTGAAAGAACTGAAGTTTAAATTCATAAGTCTACATCGCTGCTTCCACAGACCCTAATTTTCACAGCAGAAAGTGATGGCTGGCCTCATGACTTCAAACCGCCCCAAACGCCTTGCGTAAACACTCGCTCTTCTGAAACGTCTTCAACACCATCAGGTCTTGAGAATCGCCGATATGCAAGTGTTGCACTGATACGCCGAGCTGATTGTTCCATTTTTCAACCAGCAATTAGCTGAATTGCTGGAGTTGCTCGTAGCCATCTCCATTTGCCAGGTGACTCCTTTACAGGACTGCATGTTTCCTCCTGTCTTATCCTGGCCCCAGAGGTCCACGAAGTGGTTAGCATTTGCGCATGCGTAAATGCAGTCTGTTATCGAGTATGCGAACAGGGCAACGAAGTCTGCGATGACGAGGTTCGGATCTTCATCAGAGGGGATGTTATTCTGCATGTCGGCGCCGCACAAGAGGTCGAAGGAGGTGTCGTAGGGGCCATCGATATTGCTGTCCGCACAGCCTGGATTTGCGAGTGTGTTGACATACAACGGCTCGGCAGCAACGTAATTCTCTAACGACGAGGGAAGAGGAAGGGCTGTGCCCGTGACTGATGAGGCATCGGTGACCGTGGCCGTGGCCGTGGCCGCAGCCGCTGTCACCGTCGTGGTACTGATGGCGGCACTAAAACAACTTAGCCTTGTTGTACGTCCCAACTTGAAGTCATTCCCTACCTTGACGATTTCGAGTCGTCGCCTGACATGGCTCCAGCGACACCGCCACCGACTGCCGCTCCGACAACGACGGCAGTTATGGCCGCTACTAATAACCCAAATGCCAATGGGGACAATCCCCAAGGGTTTCGTTTCTGCTCGGGGGCAGCTGTTTTTGTTTCCTCCTGCGCATATCCGTTCTGGTACTGATAAGGTGGCTGATGATACTGTGATTGAGGTTGCGGAGGAGGATGATACGGCTCGAGGGGAGGCTGCGTCATGACGGGAGCGACTTCTGGGTAGTTATGAACCACAGCATACTTGTCTGTGTCCGCAGTTGAAGTGGACATGGTTTTGTTCGACATGTTGCTCTTTGGACTAAGCGTACAATTTTCAAGGGCAATGAGATCTTGTCTTTGCTTGTCAACCACAAGCGCTCTCGACCAGAGCGAACGAGTATGCAGGGACCAAGCAACGAAGAGGGATAATCATGCGAATTCCATCGAGCAAATGCGAACGCAAGAGGTGACACGGCATTACGGAGAGAGGTTCGAAGTGTTTTGCTTTGACTTCAACGCTTGTCACAAAGTCTTTGCAAATACCGTTCCAGTGCCACGATCCCGACCCTTTCCTGCTGGCACCTATTTGTCTCGGAGATGGTTTGAGCCTCATTAGCCTCTCAAAGGCCTGACGAACAGGGGGTTGATAGGTTCCAGGCCGATTGGGGCGGAATTTAAAATCAAAGGCCAAGGTTCAAGGCCACCAACTCACGGTTCGCCCGTTGTGCCGTTGTGCTAAGATGAGCAAAAGGGGGTTGGCGGCGATCTAACCCCGGCTCGTCTGGTTGAAAATCACTCCTAGCATTGGGGCGTCGTTCAGTACTTGATAAATTCGTCTACTTTGAATGAAACTTGCGACTCATCCAATCAAAATGTGATATTGAGCAAACGCAGCAGTGTTGATTTATCCTTCAATAGCGCCTTAAGTGGCCTGGGGTGAACCACATTCCAGTACTGTCGCCTGTGCCATTGATAGGCCCTTCAACTAATGTGTTGCGAAGAACGCAACGAAATATACTGGTTTCTTAGCCACATGGACTGTTAAAAAGATTTTCGATTTCGAAGAGGAACAAAAAGCTGATCCCAATAGGGCCTAGCGCGGTCATGTGATAGTTGGCATAAATTCCTCAAGAGCTGTGCAAAACGTCCATCCTTGATAAAGAGACATATGTCGCTGACGGATGGGTCGTCGTCGTAGCATCTTCGTTGAGAATCGTGTCCACAAATCATGAATCAGCGATGGGCTAATCTTGCTTGTTGACCTCTCTCGCGCGCATCTTGATAGGCGACCGATATGGCTTGTCAGAGCGAAATGTTCTGGCCGACTTATATTCATCCTCAGGCATAAACTCTTGTTGTTGCTCCTCTCCTTGACTCAGCCCGGTAGAAATCGAACTGGTTGGCGACGAAGTCCACTCGAGGTCTGTGGGGAAGTCTTCATAGCGATCTCTGGCGACATTGTTGTTGAAGTCCTCTGCGCGCTTGACGATTCTGCATAGTTCTTCGGCTGTGATAATAATGGTCTCGTTTCGTAGGGAGTCGGGCAACAATTTAGGAGGCGCCATTTCTGCCATTGGAATTTCCAGTTGAGCACCAGGGACAGGCTCGGCGTTCGTGTTTCGTATGACCTAGGCACTAAATTAGTATCTCGTAACATATTGTGGACAAATATGGGTGTGTTACTTACTTGATCAACATGTTCGGCTGTTAATCTTGGCGGGCAATCGCTGGTGAGACAGGGTCTCCAAACCGTTAGATCTACCTGTGAGTCTTGATGGAGTTTCACTGTAACGACCTGACGTATCTGTCCTTTTCCCGCCTTGATGATACGAAATGCTTTCTTTTCTAGGTCCTTGACCGCTTGTGAGTAACCCACCTCTAAAACCAGGCCTGGCTGTTCCGCGTCGAGGCACATGATCTGGTCGTCCGGCATGAACACATCACCTTGTTCGGCTTCGATATCTGACTCTCTTAATGGTTCGAATGGACACACCACTTGGTGTTTGGCACAGAGCTGTTCAATCTTTTCTTGCAGAAGACGGCTGAACCCTGAGTGGACAACCTCATGCTTACGCTTGGGCATTCGAAGGACGAATTCGTGGGTATCGGAGTAGTAATCGTATCTGTGTATTAAATGTTAATTCCTGAGTGGACGGACTGTCGGGAAAGGCTCGAACTCTCCGCACCGCACACTTTCCTGCCAACGTAGTTTCTGCTCATACTCCCCAGTAAGTCTGGTAAAATCTTCTGCACTCAGACGATATCGTAACCGATCGAGCATATGGCCTGCAAGCCGGCGCTCAAGCTGATGAACAAGTATCTGCAATTCGGAAGTCGTTGTTTTCAAGTCAAAAGGGTCTTGAGTAGGTAGGGGAGAGTCTGAGCAGTCACTATGGGAGTCGCTGTCCGCGGCGACCACTCCAAGCGGGTCCGCATCTGTTCTGGGGCTCATCATCCTACGGTCTTGCGAGATCTCCTCCAGAGTCGCTCATTGATTCTCGCGAGGGCGCGAGAAAAAGAATACGCTCTGAGTTTAAGGAAGTTGTGAATTTGGCATCGTCACAAGGGAAAACTACGGCTATACCTCGGAATCTCCGATAAACATTTCCAAGGGATTGTCCGTGGTGAGTTTAGCAAGGACGCGATTCATGGAGTCGCGTTAACAAGTTCAATCAAAGGGACAAGAGCAGCAACAACTTTGAGCATGACTGTCACAAAGTTCCGCATCCCATCTCACGAGGTGCACCAGCCACCAACAAAAAATTTCATACAAAGGAGGCGCTGAACAACCCTTTGTCGCGGAATAACTTCCGACTCCGTCGACCAATCAGAACGCGCTGTTTGCTTAGTCAGGAAATAAATTCCTGAGTGTCAAGGAATGGGAATTGGAATGGAAGGAATTGAGTCCTGCCAACGCTCGTTCACACTGGCATGAAACAGGAGAAGGACACTGGGACAAGGCTGTTAGCCAAGAAAAGTTCTGTCAAATAAGCCGCCGAGGCTGGCCTCATCTGCATATTTCGAGGAAACTCAATCGAATGACGCAGTACACCTGATCTTTCTGTTATTGTACTCTTTCGTCGGCGGCGAGCTTTGATTTTTTTTAATGATTAGAGAACGAGAACCCCTAAATAAGTTGTATCAGATGAGCCCGTGCAGCCAGCCATTCCATATGAGGTGTTTGAATTCTGTCCTATTCTGTTAGATATTAATCCTACCAATCATTACCATTCGATTTAATTTCCTATTCTGAATCACTCCTCGTGCCTCTTAACAAGCGCGCGAACATGGCTTTCAGAATTCCACAGGATACCAGGAGCGATGGACGCAGAGACACGCCAGTAGACTTGAAATCTGAGAACCAAACCGAAACTCCGCTTCTCCATCACAACATGTATCTCGGCCAAGTCAATGGTGTGCATTTCTGGAAAGGGAAGACCCCGGAATTTTTAGCAAGCACAGAAAGCACGTCTCTGCAAGCAAGTAGGCCGCGCAATCTGGTATTCCGAGACATGGGGACAAATCCGGTGAACTAAATTGCGGATAACTTCGATCGATAGGAATTGCGGCAACTCATCATACTGCTTTTTCCATCCTGGTCTCGGTGATATTGCAGTTCATCCCACAGGATGTAAAGCATCTCGTACTTTTCAATAGTTGTTTCAATTTGTCAACATCATGATGATGCAACGGAGCTTACCCCCTTGAGGTGGACATCCGCGGATGATCAGGCCACATAGATTTGAGAGCGCGGCCTGCTGCCTGCAACTGATCAACTTCTACTTCCTAATGTCGAGGCACGTTCGACCGCATTAGTGCACGGGGTCTGCAGCAAGGCAATGATGCTGCGTAAAAGTCGACTAATGGGAGCAGAAAAACCACGGATGAGAGGCACCGAGGGATACTGTTTACGAAACAAGTTTGGCCTCACCAGAGAAGGGATCTTGTCGAGAACT
Source organism: Cladophialophora exuberans (assembly GCA_030068005.1). Classification (NCBI taxonomy): domain Eukaryota; kingdom Fungi; phylum Ascomycota; class Eurotiomycetes; order Chaetothyriales; family Herpotrichiellaceae; genus Cladophialophora; species Cladophialophora exuberans. Next base: position 95,110 of record JANSVK010000057.1, read on the forward strand.
GTGGACTAAAGATATATCTATATATTAAGAAATGAAAAAGATATCCTAGTATATGCCCGGTTAGACAAGGCTAAAAGAATTATTAGGGAAGATCAAGTCACCCAACGAAAGTGTACTAGGTATATAGAGAGAGGAGAGAGCAGACGATAAAGAAAGCAGAGAGCTATTGAGACGTTAGAAGGGCCATGGGACTATTCCTAGGAACTCTCTCTCGAGCCATGAAGTTGAGCCGGGCGTGAGCCAACTTAAGCCAGCCTGAGCAAAAGCGGTGCGAGGTCACGTGGGGCAGGTGATTCCTGCAGTTAACCTCCATCCAATAAAAGGACTTTAGATCATCCAAATAGGACGCCCTTGCATCTCTTTACGTAGACGCCAGCGTATTGCGTAAAATCCCCAGTATCCTAACTAATTATAGCTAAAGAAAAGGACGCAGCTCGTGTGCCTTTACATCCCGATGACTTTGATAGGAGGAGCCTTGAGTCAACAGCCACAGAGTCGATAGTCGGTTCTTCCCAGCGAGAGGAATGGAAACCACGCCCATCATGAGTGGGGACATACTTGTTTCAGACGTGTCTGGCGTTTCTGTCGTCGCTATCTGACCTCGATGCTTTTACTGCTCAATATTCTACTGATTTCGTTGCTCATATAGACTTAGAAAAGAGCATCTGCGATTCAAGTACAGCTAGATCGAAAGATGGGAGAAGTTCCGTTTACCGAAATACAGGACGTCTGGAGACCTGGCAGTGGTGAGGTTGTGTTCTTTTCTGTTCTCAGGCCAATACAAAGAAGCGGACTGACTGGTCGAACTCTTCAGTTGCAACCGAAATACAGCAATGGCAGGACTTTAACGACTACAGCAACCACACCGCTGAAGCCGACCGCCTCTTGCGAGCGTTGGTGCCAAGTACGCTCTAACGTTACATTTCCCGTTTCACCTAAGGAGATTGCTGACATTGGTCTGTCGTATGAAGACGCAGAAAGCTATGTCAATATACCTCTTCCTCGAAGGCATAATAACCCACATAGCTGGCCTATCAAAGGCGACCTACATGAAGGAGAAGTGTTTTCTGCGTCGGTCATGCATCAGCTTCACTGCCTCGTAAGTCGCCGACAAACATGAAAAAGGTCGGGGAAAGTGCTGACAGCGAATACAGACTCTTTTGAGAGACGTAGCCAAATCATACTACAAGGGAACGGTGTTCGACCGGACGCCAGAATATCATGTTTTCCACTGTGCTGATTATGGTAACACCGCGCCCCCAAAGGACCATTCTGCAGAGATCATTCGTACACAACTAACCTTCCTTGCAGTCCGACAAGCGATTTAGTGTCATGGCAACATGACACTTGAGCGTATTGATCAATGGTCGCCTAGCCTCATTGCCTTTTCCAGCGAAGACTCACAACGAGTCTGTCGAAAATGGGATGGAGTGCTTGACCTAATCAGAGCCAGGGCCGTGGCTCTTCCACGACCATCTAAGGGGATAAGATAGATAGAACTCCAGGATGAAGATTGAGTGCCAGGGGGAGAGGAGTGAGCACACAAAAGCGGCAGCATACCGGCTGAGTCGTACGCGAACTTAGGCCATTTTTAGCACTTCCTGATGTGCCACGGGAATCGCAATCCTTGATGGTATCGGACCAGGCTTGAAGTGGCTCATGCACCATATATTGCGTTAAGAAGCACTCCTTGCCCTCCTGGACAGCGACTAGATCGACCTCCTGATTTCGAGACGTCGTATGGCGGTTGGCTTGCTCGGTTTCGGGCTGGCGAATACCCGTGTTTCCCCCCCCTTGCTTGCAGCCCGAGTGTGTAAAGGCAGGCTTTTGTCATCACACTCATTTTGCAAGGCCGAGACTCGCGCAATAAAAGGGAATCTCTGCAACCTGCATATCGCACAAGATGTACGAGTATTCCCATCTCTAATAAATCGCAAGGAGGACTTCATGTGATATATCTGTGAACATTTTCCCATCTTGCTGACTGGTTGCAGCATTAGTCTCGAGGTCTTTCGTTCGAATGCCGCCAGCTCCAAATTTCTCCCGAGCAAGCTTCTTATTGGCGCGTTGCAGTCTCCATCGCAGGAGTATGACCAAAATGATTGCCGCGACGGCGCATGCAATGTTGAAGGACGTCGACGGGATATATCTCGGCTCCCATTCATCGGGATACATGAAAGAAGTAACGATCTTTGAAGGCAAGAATTAGTAACCTGGAGGGACACCATCCATAATATCGCGTCCTATTAATGAAGAAATATGATGCAGGATCCCGGAGGTGCTGTCACTCACTCGTCCCATAGTACCACAGGAATTTATCATCGCAATGGCACAAGCCCGTTTTTCTTTCGGCTCTCGAATCGTTTTCTGTACCCAACCCATGATAATAGGGGCTGCGGTGTGTGCGCCTGCTAACATGAAGAAAGCAGAAGTGTACCTGACCCATATGCCATAGTGTTCGGATGATTGTACAAGCAAGAAGACCGAGAAGCCAGCCATTCCAATCACTGTCGGACCGATGATGTACCAGGTCACAACTCGATATCGATCGGCGCATAAGGCTGTGGGTACCACAACCAGCACCATCAATATATATGGAGGAGCTGTCATCCACAAGGTTTGGTTCACGTCGAAGCCAAGTGTGTCGATGACCGAAGGGAAAAAGTTATGCAGCGATGCTCCAGATAAGGTCAGGAAAAAGACCGCTGTAAATATCCATACCCATGGATCCTTCAAGGCTAGCTTGAACCCCATATATCTGCTAACACTGCACTCGACTCCGCGGCCATCAGCAATTAACCATCGATGTGCAACAGCGCGCTCTTGTTCATTGATCCACAGGGTGTTGTGGGGATGATCGGGGAGTACGAGAAAGGTAAGCAACGCCACGAAGACGGTGCTGGATCCTCCAACAATGAATAACCAACTCCAACCAGCCCGGCCTAACACTCCATCCATGGAATTACCAATGGCGGATGCGATAATACCCGTAAAGGCGTGCGCCGTCAAGGGTTCCGAAAACAGGATCGCGCTGCGGAGACCCAGCTCGCTCCGGGTGTACCAAGATGAGATTAAGAACAGACAGCCGACAACGAAAGGGGCCTCCAGTATACCAAGGAAGAGCCTTAGTATGTATAAGTCTCTGGGAGCCTTGATAAAGGCGGTGGACATGCAGGTGATCCCCCAGAAAACCATCACCAGTGGTAAGTATCTGGACGGGCGTATTTTTGCGATATAGAGGTTGGAGGGCAATTGAGCAATGAAGTATCCGAAGAAGAGCAGCATCATGGCAAGCTCGTACTGTCCGGAGTCCATACCCAGATCGTCCTGGAGGCCCATGATCTTGGCCGAGGCCAGACAGCTCTAAGAGGCAGGCAGCGTCAGTAACTAACGATAACATGCCCTGGAGCGCACGTACTCTGTCGAAATGGTTAAAGGCAAACATAACCCAAGCCGTTGCCATGAGGCGGACGTCGAGCTTCCGCTTGAGCGATCTAGCAATGGAGACAATTTGCTCTTCGCGAAGACCGTCAAGCTCCGCCAGAAGGACGTCGTTCGTGACCACCTGCCTCTCTGGCATGGCGTCTTCCGTGGGAGCTTCCTCCGTTGTCACGGACTTCGAGATTTTGAACAAAGAAATAAAGGGCGCAATGATTCCGGGGAGCATATTGCCAGATGCCTTGAAGCTCTTTTGCACTAGGGCGGCGCAATTGATACTGTCCAGGTTCTGGCAGGAAGGGAACAATGAGAAATAGGAAGATGACAGAAGAACCCTATAAGTGTGAGAGGTCAAGACGGCACGAGTACCCGCCATGTTAGTATGCATAGCTGGGCTTTAGCACAGACAAGGCCAGCTTTTGATATAGAGTGATGTGCATGAATGACTCGGAGCTTCCGTCAAGTTGCTCTAACCACACTCACTTCTAGAGCGGTACTCACGTATGGCCGGCGAGCACATGCTTGGGGTCTTTCTGGCAATCGAACAAACGGATGGGGTGCAATAGTTGGGTGCTCAACGAAATTACCTGCTGCTTGCTTCGAATTTTACAATATCAGCGCCAGAACAAGCGTTGTTGTAGGACTAGGATGTCGGGGACAGATGGAAAATTATCGAAGTTATCGAATATAGATCGATGGTGGAGACTCGGAGGTCCTAGTGAAAAGCTTCCTCAGAAGATCAAGCGAGGCGGCTGCCAAATTTCCATCTTCAACTGCCAGCGACCATTGCCATCGTCAATACTTGTACACGTTTCTATCACCTTCGTCAACCAGCCTCGCACCTCTGCCGTTGAGACCTTGGTCTAGATCTCCCAGCCCCTCTTTTCCGCAATCGACCTTTTCGTTCGCAATGTTTGGAGGACGTACGTTGGCCACAGATCCTTGAGCTTGAAGCTACATTCACTAACGCTATTGTCGTCCAGCGCACGACCAACCCTCCGAGAAGGAGATCCGCGAAGGCGAGGCTCAGGCCACAGTGGAGGTCCAAAGATTCGCAGTCGCCTGCCTCGTATTATGGTTCTGTACGTCCTCCTTCATCCTCTTCGAATGATCGACTGGTTCTTAAAAGAGATGGGACATATCAAGACCGACTAGCAACACCTGGATAAAAGAAGAAAATCTCTGCTGAGAAAATTGGCTGACATGTTGCCTGATGGGCTTGACAGCACCGCACATTGTTGACTGGGCGCAAAAACTCTTCTGAGATGATTTCTCACCATGTCTGCTGACGGACCCCTACAAATTATCGGTTCTCGACGAGTGGACATGGCATGAATCAGGCTCTTCGAAAGGGAATAGTATTCTCTGTTGTACAACAGCTTGTACATTATGCGGCTAGGTCATTGTGACGACCTCCCAAGTGTGGGCGACCTTGCGCGCTCGGGTTAGAAGATCTCAATTCTAAGATACCAAAAGCATCATCATCCGGTCGCTATGCAAGATCTTGTTTCCCTGTACCTTTCCCATACAGATGCGTGAATCTAATTTAATTCGTATGGCTGGGACACGCCACGGCCTCTGCTTTCCTTGTTGAGGCACCCCAATTTGCATTCCTCTTTGTTCAGGGCCTTAGTTACCTGCGTCGGGGAACATCGTTGTCTCTCTCCTTAGAAAGTGTTTCCCATTCCTCGAATTCTTGCTGCACCAGACTAAGTTCTTTCTGGAGATGCCGTAGCTGGATCTCGTATGCTTCTAGTGTCTGTGGAGATAGTAAGTTAGCTTTTTCAAATTTGATGATCACTCTTCATCCAAGCAAAGTTTGACTTTGTTGAGACACTTTGGGGTTGGTTGGCAGGACGCTCACCTTTTTCGCAGCTCGGATTGTCTCCTCGTCTAACGTTGAATCATCTCCGTTCGCATTCGCGGTTGGCGCGATCTTGTCCATCGCTGCCTTTAGCCTCTTTGTGCGCTCCCTAATGCCCAGCATTCTGGCCCATATTTCCTGCTCGCGGGCATTCAAGCTGGGGTCAAACACCTCTCGCTGTAGGCTCTCGAATTTGGCTTTAAGCTCCTCTTCTGCATTGTCCATAACATAGCCACGATTCCGGAGGATTTGGACTTTGACGGCCAGCGCGAGAGTCCGCTGGGCTGCAGCAGCTTGCCGTCTCTTGCATTCCTCGATCCGAGTCGCAACGTTCTGACGATGCTTATCGAGTTGTACGTCTAGAGAGGTGTTAATCTCTTGGAGCATCATGTTGCACTTTTGAATGGCCTCCATCTGTATCTGCGCTTTTCGGCCCAGTTGGAAGAAGCCTTGAACGAGCAAAGGGACCCAGTCAGAACCCGGTCGACTCGAAACTGCCTCCTCCCACTTGTCCTCATCTTCTCCTGGTCCTGGCCGGTATTTCAAGGCATCCGTCTCGCTTTCAACGTGCTGATACAAATATGTTCGTAGAGGCGAGGATAGGTTTGTGGGATCCCATTTGCTCTTGACAATGTTCATCTGGACCGGTATTGATCTGAAGACATTTAGACCACGGCCCTCTTCCCACAGTGACTGTGTACCAGGTGCCCCTGACCTCGACTGGCCAAATTGTAGTGTTTGGTCGGGAGCAGTCGGCGGGGGCGGTTGCTGCGCTGCCATTTGCTGTTGCATCTGGGAAAATGTGAGACTTCCAGGTTGAAGTTTGGGCTGGGCTGAGCTGTTAAACAATCCTGAAGCTTGCGGCTGTGGCTGCGTTTGTCCGAATGTGAGACTACCAGGTTGCTGTTGAGTAGAATTACCAAATAAACCGCCTGCCTGTTGTGGCTGCGTTTGTCCGAATGTGAGACTGCCAGGCTGCTGTTGAGTAGAATTGCCAAATAAACCGCCTCCCTGTTGTGGCTGCGGTTGTGTGGAGGTGGAAGCGCCAAAAAGTCCACCTGTTTGCTGCGGTTGTGTTTTGGGCGCACTGAAGCTGAAGCTCGGAAGGCTAGTCTGTTGCGGCGTTGTGGTTGCACCAAAGAGTGACGACGAACCGGAAGGCTGGCTAGTAGAGGGATTGTTGAAGGAGAACAGACCGCCAGGTTTGGCGGCTTGCGACGGATTCGCAGTTGACGATCCGAAAAGACTCATGGTAGAGGCAGCGCAAAACGGGATAGGAGTTCGAAGGCGGGAGAAAAAACTGAGAAAAGGACAGAGCGCCTTGAATCTCGTTGAGACAAAAGATAGAAAGCAAACAGTTACCACATTGACCAAGCTAAGATGGCACAACCTCAATGAAAGCAATGGCGGTGTTTTTTGATGTGAATTCTGGGGCAAACCGAATTGACCGACGCGCGCCTGAAAACGCGAATTCGTCGGAAATGCAATTACATTTTTCCGGATGAAGCTCCCCACAAATCCTATTGACGGCAATTCAGCCTCTGCTCAACCGTACTTGAAGACGGCGGATTGGGCAACACCTTTCAAGATCATTGCTACGACTAGTACTACAACTCGTTGAACTTGAAATCCATACGATGCGACAGATCAGCTGACACGGCCTCCATCGCGCATGCCCTACATTGGCATTGTAGACCTTACACAAGCAAGGCCCTGCAGATACGACCTACGTGCCTCGTTCCTAGATTCGAAAAGCGAGAAAACGAAAAGGCAAGACAAACCAGCCACCTAGGTCATGGTGTATCCGATCTTGTTCTACCGTCATTATGCATAGATCCCGTAGACCCCTTCTGCATAAGACGTCCACCAGAAGGTGCCGAGTGCAAAAGCCTCTCGGGTTGTACTCCCATTTGCTCACGTCTTGTAATGCCGGTTGGTTGCCTCGACTGAGCTTCGAGTGCCCGTCAGCAAGAAAAAGAAATGCAACGCCCTGGTGTGTGACTGGATGCGACCGCGGTTCGCACATGTTCTGTGAGCGGCAGCAGGTGCGTAAATCCGACAAGGACAATCCAGGCTTCAAGTTTCATCGACACATAGTATCTTTTCAGGCTCACCGCCATGAATGGACAAACCGTCGAAAAACACGACGCACACTCCGATGGACGGAAGTCGGCTCGAAGAGACGGCACACTGGGTTTACCGAAGATGTTCCATGGTGTTTCTACGCACTGGTGTCTAGAAGAAATTAGGAGGATCGTTTCGAGGTCCACAACATCTACCCGAGCCTTCAAATACCATATTTTGAGCGGCTGCGAAGGGGACGCCCTGTATGTGTGGTGGGCAGCTCCCAATGAGAGGAGTTGGATTTAAATGCGGCTCCAAAGTATCGCGTAGAATGCAGAGTTTCACGGTTCATGCAGGGCCCCGCAGGGACAGGGGGACCGGAGGCGAACTGGAGAACACCATGTCCGACGTCGGAAGGGCGACTTTAGTGCTGCAGCAAGGAAGAGTCGAAGGTCCAAATCAAGATAAAATTTTCCTTAGGTTGCCATCATTCGTCGGGGGACTATTGTTTGTTACGCAGGATTGCTGATCTGGTGTTTGGTCAGGCAAATCAGCTGCGACACGACTGGCGCGTTCCAGAGTTACGAAGCTCGGGTGTCGCTGACAACCGGCCGCTCAAAATGACAGGAAGACCACACATGGTATTGGAGCGCTTCGATGCAACGTGAGCTGGTGCTAACCTGGCAGTGCTTGTTACTATCTGGAAAAAGGTAGAGCGTGGGGTGCATTGTTTGTGTAGCCGCAAGTGTCATACCACATGGCACGGTGCCACTGTTAGACATCTAACAGTCTCGCTGTGTAGAAAAACGTCTTCATGCCGTAAGAGAGTGTATCCTGGTATTGCGTACGAGTAGATAGATGTTTGAACTGACATACTCTGAAGGCCTCAGGAATCTGCTGTTGGCCATGACTCGAAAGTCTGTCTTAGTTGCTTACCCTGCCGCTGGCAATGACATGTGGTCCTCTTTGTCCCGCGGATGAAATATTGATTCTTGTTTCCCAAAACGGTGGATGATCCAAGCTACGGTGAAAATTTTTTCTTTCGGTTCACTGAGCACCTCGGGCAATGCCGGAAGACGGATTTAGGTGAACCGTCTGGGACAAAGACGTTGACCTGCGTGCAGAGCGAAGAGTGCAGCGCGCGCAGCAGCTGACTCTTCAAATTTTGGACGCGGAAATGGCCGAAGAGAAGGGCGGCGCTGTTCACTCCTTGGCCTGAATGTAAGCCAAAAGGAAAGGGATCTCGGTAATTTGGGCGCTCCAGGCTCTAGACTCTGCAGATGCAGGTGGAGCGCAGTTATGACACACAGGAACTGGCTGAGGTTATAAGCAGTTTTCTGGAGAAGCAAAGTCATCGACCGGTCGCAGGCAGATTTTTTTGGTCGCTTGAGATTTGAACTGGTAATCTGGTGGAAAAGGCCTCCCCATGATTGGCCGAAGCTGTCCGTTATCAGCACAGGTCAAAGATGCTGCCGACGCACATTTGCGTAGGATAAGAAGCTTCGAGCCTATTAGAGGCGCTGGAAAGAGCTGTGCATGGAGTCGAACATGGAGAAATGATGCAGCTCTGCATCGAATTGCCCCCCCACTGTTTACTGCCTGGTCAACCCACCAAGTGCCCACCTCTTAGTTGCAGATGCCCGCCCACCCCTCGGCGTAGGTTAGCCACCAGCCCTTCAGGTTGGGTGCCCTGTAGTAGGTGCCCTGGAGAGTCCTCGATGCTCCCCGCTCCTGGGCATGTGGTTTTTGGTGCCAGTGCTTGGCTGCTGGTCTTTGACCAGGTGATATTTTTTTTGGTTTGCATGTCCTGACAGCTCCAGATTTGCGTTGCTCTTGACCTAATCCATCTAGCCACAGTCACGAAGTGCCGGTCCTGCGAAGAATCTCTTCTGTACCGGGCAATTACTGAAGGCGAGCAGAAAGTTCTGCGCTTGCTTGAAAATCAAACCCCACACCTGTGTGCTTGCTGGCCTTTGCCTTTGCCCATTTTCTTCTTTTTTTCCTCTGCCCGCCCTTCCCGACCTTCTGTCTTTCTGCTTCCCATTTTCCGGCTCGCAGTTTCGACCTCTCAGCAGTCCTTACTCTGACACTTCATCTAGCTGCTAGAGCTCAAGAATACTTCCACAGAGAGACAGCCTCCTTGCTGCCACAAATAACGCACCCCCACAGCAACACCTGAGCTGTCCATTCCCAAAACCCAAGACAAGGTCGTCAGCTATTCGACTCCTCAGCTCTCGACCCCGACAATCTCGACCTTCCATTCGACCTTATCATCGCGAGCTGGCCATAGGATGGGCTCAGTCGCCGAGGAAAGAAGACAAAAAGAGATCGAAACATCTGAGGTTCAGGAAGAGTACACCCCATACAAGCCCGAAAAGGGCTATGGCTGGGGTGAGGCTTTGCCCGAAAAGCAAGGTCTCTATGACCCTAGCCTCGAGAAAGATGCCTGTGGTGTAGGTTTCGCCGCGAACATCAAGGGCAAGGCGAGCCATAAAATCATTAGCGATGGTGAGTTCTGTTCGGTGTTGCTCTGTGGGCGATGGTTCGCTGACTACTCCCAGCTCGAAATCTCCTCTGTAACATGACCCATCGGGGTGCTGTGGGTTCAGATGCACGAGATGGCGATGGTGCTGGTGTCATGACTTCGATCCCCCATAAGTTCTTCGTCAAGAACTTTGCTAGGGAGGTGGGGGTCGAGTTGCCACCGCCAGGTCAATACGCCGCAGGTAACCTGTTCTTCAAGCCCGACACTGAGATGTTGAAGCATGCGACCCTCAGTTTTGAGGAGACTGCTGAGTCACTAGGGCTACGTACGCTGGGGTGGCGAGAAGTTCCTCGCGACTCTACCCTGCTTGGTCCAGCTGCCCTTTCGCGCGAACCACTCATCCTGCAACCATTCATCGTTCTCACGTCCGCATACGGCAGCGGCGACAAACCGCAAAACACCGATCCTGCACAATTCGACGATGCCGAATTCGAGAGGAGACTCTACCTTCTGAGGAAGACCGTGTCGCACGACGCCAGGTGGAAGCCTTGGTTTTACGTGTGCTCGTTGAGTAACAGAAACATCGTGTATAAGGGACAGCTGGCACCTATCCAAGTATATCAATACTTCCACGATCTGGCCTCGGTAGATTATGAAGGCCATTTTGCTCTGGTCCATTCTCGCTTCTCAACCAACACCTTCCCTTCGTGGGATCGATCACAGCCGCTTCGATGGCTAGCACACAACGGCGAAATCAATACACTTCGCGGGAACAAGAATTGGATGAGAGCACGCGAAGGTGTCTTGAACTCTGGCCTATTTGGTGAGGAGATCGAGAAGCTTTTCCCTATCGTCGAAGACGGTGGCTCCGACTCGGCTGCGTTTGACAATGTACTCGAGCTTTTGATGATGAACAGGGTGCTTTCTCTGCCCGAAGCAGTGATGATGATGGTCCCAGAGGCATGGCAAGGAAATTCAGCCGTTGATCCTGAGAAAGCAGCCTTCTACGAATGGGCAGCTTGTCTGATGGAGCCATGGGACGGTCCCGCGCTGTTCACATTTGCAGATGGCCGATACTGCGGTGCCAATCTGGACCGAAATGGCCTCAGACCATGTCGGTACTATGTAACCGACGATGATAGAATTATCTGTGCGTCGGAAGTGGGCACAATTGCGATTGAACCGGAGCGAGTCATCATCAAGGGTCGCCTCCAGCCGGGAAAAATGCTGCTGGTAGACACACAGGCCGGCCGCATCATTGATGATACTGAACTCAAGGCTACCGTTGCCAATAGGCAACCTTTCCAACAATGGCTCAATAAGCATTTGATGAAGATGCCTGAAGTATTCAATGCTGTCTCAAAAGAAGTTGACTTGAGCTACAAGCTAGGTGACTCCTCAATTCAAGAAGATCCTAGATTGAAAGCTTTCGCCTACTCGTTTGAGCAGGTCAGTTTGCTTCTTGGACCTATGGCCGCTGATTCAAAAGAAGCGCTCGGGTCCATGGGTAACGATGCCCCTCTCGCGTGTCTAGCCCAGCAAACTCGACTTCTATACGAGTATTTCCGACAACTCTTCGCCCAGGTCACTAACCCTCCGATCGACCCCATCCGAGAAGCAATTGTCATGTCTCTAGAATGCTATGTCGGACCCCAAGGCAATCTACTTGAAATGGACGAGTCTCAGTGCGGTCGCCTGTTACTGCCCTCGCCGATTCTAGAGATTGAGACGTTGAATGCGATCAAAAACATCAAGACATACAACAGTGACTGGAGTGTTCGAACCATCGACATTACATTTGACAAATGGGCCGGCATCGATGGCTACATGAAGGCATTGGACGTCATCTGTGATGAAGCAACGGCCGCCATCGAAGCTGGCGACAAAATCATCATCCTTTCTGATCGAGCCTTGTCTGAGGACAGAGTTCCTGTCTCCTCGCTATTGGCGACTGGGCTGGTGCATCATCACCTGGTCCGGAATAAATGGAGGTCCAAGGTCGCACTATTCGTGGAAACCGCGGAAGCCAGAGAGGTACACCACATGTGTGTCCTTGTTGGTTATGGGGCAGATGGTATCAACCCGTATCTAGCAATGGAATGCATCCTGAAGATGAATCGCCAGGGTCTCATCAAGAAGAAGCTCACTGATCAGCAAATCGTGGCAAATTACAAGGCTTCTTGTGACGGCGGTATCCTGAAGGTCATGAGCAAGATGGGCATCTCGACATTGCAATCTTACAAGGGCGCCCAAATCTTTGAAGCTCTTGGCATTGATGACGCCGTCGTCGACCGGTGTTTCTCTGGTACAGCCACCAGAGTCAGGGGCATGACGTTTGAGCTCATCGCCCAGGATGCCTTTGCTTTACACGAAAGAGGCTATCCTTCTCGACACATTCGAACTATTCCTGGGTTGGCCGAGTCGGGCGAGTACCACTGGCGAGACGGTGGCGAACCACATATCAATGATCCTGTCAGCATCGCGAACATCCAAGACGCCGTCAGAACCAAGAACGACAAATCATACGAGGCGTACTCTCTATCAGAATATGAACAGATCAAAAATTGTACTCTTCGCGGAATGCTTGATTTCGATTTCGATCAGCGCACGTCTATCCCGATCGATCAAGTGGAGCCGTGGACTGAAATCGTGCGTCGATTTGTGACAGGTGCCATGTCATATGGTTCTATTTCTATGGAGGCTCATTCCACTCTTGCTGTAGCTATGAACCGGCTGGGTGGCAAGTCCAACACTGGTGAAGGTGGTGAGGATCCGGAGCGCAGTCTCAAGATGGAGAATGGCGATTCGATGCGCTCTGCTATCAAGCAGATTGCCTCGGGTCGCTTTGGAGTTACATCCAACTATCTCGCTGACTCTGACGAACTTCAAATCAAGATGGCTCAGGGAGCGAAGCCTGGTGAAGGTGGTGAGCTCCCGGGTCACAAAGTGTCCGAGTCAATCGCTCGTACTCGCCACTCGACGCCAGGTGTCGGTCTCATCTCTCCTCCTCCGCATCACGACATCTACTCTATCGAAGATCTAAAACAACTCATCTACGACCTCAAGTGCTCGAATCCACGAGCGAGAGTCTCCGTCAAATTGGTGTCTGAGGTAGGTGTCGGTATCGTCGCAGCCGGTGTCGCAAAGGCTAAGTCTGACCACATCCTGATTTCGGGCCACGACGGTGGAACCGGTGCCTCAAGATGGACGGGTATTAAGTACGCCGGTCTCCCCTGGGAACTGGGTCTTGCAGAAACTCACCAAACTCTTGTCCTCAACGACCTTCGTGGTCGCGTCATTGTACAGACTGATGGCCAAATTCGAACAGGTCGTGATGTCGCTATTGCTTGCTTGTTGGGTGCCGAAGAATGGGGTTTTGCAACCACACCTCTCATCGCCATGGGCTGTATCATGATGCGGAAGTGCCAGTATGTCTAGTGCCCAATCCTCTAATTTCTTGAGCCGTATACCTAACTGATGTTACAGCTTGAACACATGTCCCGTGGGCATTGCCACTCAAGATCCGTTACTGAGAGAGAAGTTTCAAGGTGCACCGGAGCACGTTATCAACTTCTTCTACTATGTGGCAAATGAACTTCGTGCGATTATGGCACAACTTGGCCTGAGAACAGTCAACGAAATGGTTGGTCACGCCGAACTTCTCAAAGTTCGCGAGGAACTACGCACCGATAAGACCCAGAACATCGACCTTTCCCTGATCCTGACGCCAGCTCATTCTATCCGCCCAGGTGTGGCTACCTATAACGTTCGGAAACAAGATCACAAGCTCCACACTCGCCTAGACAACAAGTTAATTTCTGAATCAGAGCTTGCCTTGGAAAAAGGACTTCCATGCCGCATCGAGACTGACATTCTCAATACCGACCGCGCCATGGGTGCGACACTATCCTACCAAATCAGCAAGCGATACGGCGAGGCAGGTCTTCCACAAGACACAATCCATGTCAATATCAGAGGCTCCGCTGGCCAGTCATTTGGTGCCTACCTTGCGCCCGGTGTGACTCTCGAACTTGAAGGCGACTCGAATGACTATGTTGGCAAAGGCCTGTCTGGTGGTCGTCTCATCATTTATCCTCCTCGCAGTGCTGTTTTCAAGGCAGAGGAGAATATATTGATTGGCAATGTCTGTCTCTACGGCGCAACAAGCGGTACCTGCTACTTCAGAGGTGTTGCTGCGGAACGGTTTGCTGTGCGCAACTCGGGCGCCAACGCGGTTGTCGAGGGCGTTGGTGATCACGGTTGCGAGTATATGACCGGTGGTCGCATTGTCGTACTGGGCGGCACCGGCCGCAATTTTGCCGCTGGTATGTCTGGTGGTATCGCATACGTCCTTGATATGAACCAAGACTTCCATTCCAAGATCAACATGGAAATGGTCGAGGTGTCTGGAGTCGAAAGCCCCGAAGAGATTGCCTTTTTGCGAGGTATGATTGAGGATCATCATCATTACACTGGATCGGAACTAGCTGCTCGCATTCTCCTCGAGTTCAACCGTGCTCTTCCTCGCTTCGTCAAGGTCCTGCCGACCGACTACAAGAGGGTATTAGCAGAGCAAGCGAAGAAGGCCGAGGAAGCCAAGAAGGCCGAGTATCCTCTTCCACTTCTTGCAGGCAACCCTGTTCGTACGCTCCACCAAGGACAGCGCGAAGTTGCCCATGAAAAAGAGGCTAAAGAGAAGGCCAAAATACTTGATATTGAGGAAGGTATCAATGGTGATGCTGATCAGGCCAAACAGAAAGCTGCGCTCGTTTTGGACAAGACCCGAGGATTCATGAAATACGGTCGCCGCGCCGAGAAGTACCGAAGCGCAAAGACACGGGTCAAAGATTGGGCCGAGCTTTCTTCCCGCCTCAACGAAGACGAATTGAAATACCAATCAGCCAGGTGCATGGACTGTGGTGTACCTTTCTGCCAATCAGACACTGGGTGTCCCATTTCTAACATCATTCCTAAATGGAACGAATTGGTCTTTCAAAATCAGTGGAAAGACGCGCTCAATCGGCTTTTGATGACCAACAATTTCCCCGAATTCACGGGCCGTGTCTGTCCTGCGCCTTGCGAGGGTGCCTGTGTCTTGGGTATCAACGAAGATCCGGTAGGTATCAAGTCCATTGAATGCGCCATTATCGACAAGGGCTTCGAGATGGGCTGGATGGTGCCCAACCCACCGAAGGAGCGGACCGGCAAAACTGTTGCTGTCATTGGCTCTGGGCCAGCTGGTCTAGCCACCGCCGACCAGCTTAATCGTGCAGGACACACTGTCACCGTGTACGAAAAGTCCGATCGTGTCGGAGGTTTGTTGATGTACGGCATTCCCAACATGAAACTCGACAAGAGGATCGTTCAACGCCGAGTTGACCTCATGGCAGCCGAGGGAGTTCAGTTTGAGACTGGAGTAATGGTTGGGCCAAACGACAAAGTCTCCCTCGAGTCTTTGCGTCAGAAATTTGATGCTGTTGTCATCTCTACTGGTGCACAAGTTCCTCGAGACTTGAAAATTCCGAACCGCGAGGCAGAGGGCATTCACTTCGCGATGGAATTCTTGCACGCGAACACCAAGTCCCTCCTTGACTCGCAATTAGCTGATGGCCACTATATATCGGCAAAGGATAAGCATGTCATCGTCATTGGCGGCGGTGATACTGGCAACGATTGCATCGGCACGTCCCTACGACACGGGGCCAAGTCAATCACCAACTTCGAACTCTTACCTCAGCCTCCGCCGGAACGGGCTCGTGATAATCCATGGCCCCAATGGCCCCGGATTTACCGTGTCGACTATGGACATACCGAAGTCAAGCAGCACTATGGCAAAGATCCTCGTGAGTACTGCGTGATGACGAAGGACTTCGAGGTCAAAGATGGACGCATTGTCGGTATCAATACGACTCGTGTCGACTGGACGAAGAGTGCAACTGGTGGTTGGGACATGAAGCAAAGAGAGGGCAGCGAAGAATACTTCCCCGCCGATTTGGTGCTACTTTCAATGGGTTTCTTGGGCCCTGATGATCGTCTGTTTGAAAGTCAGGTGGAACTCGATCCACGAAAGAACATCAAGACTCCCAAGGGTATGTACAACACCAATCTCCCAGGTGTTTTTGCGGCCGGCGATTGTCGACGAGGCCAATCCCTCATTGTCTGGGGAATCAACGAAGGTCGTCAATGTGCTCGGCAGGTGGATAGCTTCCTTATGGGCGAGGGATCACTGCTCCCGACTACTGGTGGTATTATACAGCGACCTCAGCGCGATGCCGTGCCTACTGCTCAGGAAGTGAAAGCACACGAACTCAAATGACGCGATGTGACGCCTGAAGCCCACCTTGTCACAATATCCACGGATAACATCGCCATCGCCTACATCTCTTGCAACTGATAGAGGTGTTAATTTTTGCATAGAAAAGCCCCAAGGTGGGAGCACGGAACTGAAAAATTTGCATGGAGTGGGTTTTCTATCTTGCGCGACTAGGCAGATCAGCGCGCCAAAGCGATCTGAACGACACCTTCATGAAAACATTATGGTGGTGGATATGACAAAGGTGATTGAAGATGAAATTTGCCAGGGAGCCACGATTTTAATTGATTCTTACGATCATTTCATGTACGGATGACACGAATTTCCAATTGAGCATGGAGGTTATCGATCTTTTTGCTTTTGCAAACCATGCCGGCGTTCTGTTACTCAAAAAGCGACGACATGCATCGACGTTGCGCATTTAAAAAGAAACAAAGAGTTTGAATGACTGCAGACTGCCAACGGGAAATGTATCAATACAGCGATCAGCGGTAGGTAGATAGCAGATGGCAAATTGAATATGTTGAGACGATTGTTAATATGTAGAATACTGGAATGCTCCCTCACCTACTCGTTATGCTATGCATGATTTCAAGAACTCCAAGTCGTGAAATATATCAAGGTGTCGAGCCAGTCGTCCAAATTGAAAGCACGGTGCTCCCTTGGGAGGCGCCGGTGCCAACGCACATTTGCCGGTATTGAGACTGTCGGAGTACGCGGCTCACATTGTTATTTACGACTAAGATAGAGTCGAGATCAACCGAGGACTCAATACATGTAAACGCGCGTTGTGGCTGGAACCCTCTAAGGAAGCATCATGCCAGCAATTTTGTTAACCGGCAGGTACGTTGTAAAGGCACCCGGTAAGTGCCCAAGCAGTCGAGCTGATCGCGGTCTCCGCTCCTTGGGGCGCTCCCACGAGTTCACGTGATCTCACGTGATGCCAATCAAAGACATCAACAATGTGATCGGAGCGAATTGTCAATGACAAACGAGCAATTCCTGGTACTTATTCTGTGAGGAAGTCCATTTATGGCAGATGTCGATCTAAAGTCACGCGTAGACTGCGGCCAGAATCCACTTTTCATTTCAGGCGATCTCTAACCTTGCTCTTCTAACTTAAGCCTTACATTGACTTACTTGGGTACGCGCTTGGCTTTACATACCGATCAATCAACTGGCAGGGCCATGCCTCCCACTCACTCTCTTTCACAGGAGCGGTAACTCTCACTTTCAGCATAGTCTGCCTCATCTGTGCCTCGGAATAGCGATTACTCAGACGACTTGCACGCTTGCCGGAGCTCGGCTGGCTGGCGATCAAAGTTCACCATAGCAACATATCGTATTCACCAGCATTACCTTGCGCGTATTAATGCTGCCGTCTGCTCATAGCTCACAGAGTGCTGTATCTCAACACCTTCTAAGGCCTCGAGAGTTCGAATCGATCGACAACGTGAATGATCACCTGAACTCGGTCAAAGATGATGTTAATGACAACTTTGCTCCCACTTCTCCCACCGCCATCGGCATCTCTACTTCCGCCTTTGACTACTCCATCTCCATCAGATCCGTCATTATCGAGCCATGCTTCTCACCAAAACCAACATCCTCACATGTCGCGCCGACCTAAACACAACACCTCGCATGCTAGCCGAAACAATACTCTTGTGGCCCTTTCCACTGACGAACGCACCATCAACCAACGGAAGATGGCAATCGCCATGTATGGCTACAGTTGGTTGAAGCCCGCTGGTTGTGCTAAAACTATGCTGGGCCGGCGTGAGGAGGAAGTGGAGAGAGAAGAAGTTGAACGGCAACTTCGAGAAGTCGAATTGCAGGAGCGATTAGCTCAAGAAGCAGAGGAACAGGATCGACTCGCCATGTTAAATGGTACGGGTGAGCCTGAGGAAGGAAGAGACTTGGACGAGGACATTCCTGACGCCGATGAGGAGGAGGAAGAAGAAGACTTGAGTGAAGATGAGGATGAGGGAATCGATCTTGAAGAAGGGGAAGATGAAGAAGGCATGCAAGGAGATCTTGATGACGAGATTCCCGATGCGGACGACCAGGATGATGACGATGACAATGAGCCACTATCTCCTGCGGCATATGATGGAGGTTGGGTCTACGACACCCGCCGCGAACCAGACACAGACGACGAAGATCAATTGCCACCCACTCTACAGCCACCTCGTACAGGCGGTCTCGATGCTACTAGAGGCCATGGGAGACATGCAACTATTGCTGGTGTGCGTGTCTCTATGCCAGGAAGCGAATATGACTATGACGAGCGCGACGCTGAAGATTTGGCCAATGCTATGCTGGACGAGGACGAAATGTTTGACGAGGGCATTCATAGACCCGGCCATGGCCACGCTTCTGAAGAGCGCGATCTCGACGACGACGTGCCCGAAGCCGAAAATGATCAAGCTTGGGAGCATACAGACACAGAGCTCGAGGAAAGTGAGATGGACATCTCGATTCTACCTGGCCAAGCGATTCAGACGGGACGCATCAGCTCCAACGACATCAGTCAAGGCCAACAACCTCGCCGTATTTCAGGCCGCGCTGCAGCCAACGCCCCACGATCGTCAGGACCATGGATTGCGGGCCCGTCGCCATTACCATCCCCACGTCAAGGTCATGTACTACCTCGCCACAGAGCGACACCCGACGCCACGACCGCTGGATACCCAACCTCCACCGCAAGCCCTCGCTCTGCCTCAACCCGGGCAGCACGGATCGTTTCTGGAAACCGGCAACGTCCATACCGTCCCGAACCAAGCCGTCAACCTGCGCGCCGCCGGTTCCAGGACGCACAGACGCCAGACATGTTCGACACGCCGCCGCACACGGCAGACGCCGAGGCCGAGGAGGAAGAAGATCTCGAGGAAGCCGACACGGACATTGAAGCGGACGTCGAGACGCCGGATCCCTTTGTCGCGCCGGGAGAAGCACGCGCCATGGCACGACCAACACAGGCTGCAGCTGTCGCTGGCGCTCAGATTCGAGGCAGAGTACACATAGGCGCACGCGGCGTGGTGGCTGGCCCCGCAATGGAGGCCATTGCACTCCCGGCACCCCAGCCCGAAGGCCGGCGCGCGAACCACCTCAACACGAGTCCCAGCCGCGCTGCTGCGGCTCGGACCTGGCTTGACGGAGCGGCAGCGGCGATAGGCGTTGGTGGTGGGAATGGAAGTGGAAGCGGTCCCAGCGCGAGAAGAACGCTCTTCCAACGCGCGACGCGGCGAAGAGGGAACATGGAAGCGGAAACTGCTACTACTACTATCCCATCCGGATCTGGAGCTGGAGCGTCGAGCGGTGGGATTTTCTCATCTCCTAACATTGGAGGAGGTGTTGAGACAACGAACTCTACTGGTGGTGGTAGTGCTGCGATGACAGACTGGGATACACCGCCACCGCCTATCTCGTCTGCGGATGCAGCAGGTGTAGGTGAGGACCTCAGTGGTCATGCTGGTAGTCAAGAGCCTGTCCGTCGAGCAGCGCGGCGTCGAAGTGGCCGGTTTTTGGGCTCGCGCAGACGAGGCGCCGGGTGAGCCGCACAGCTCAATATCAATTTGTCTAGCGCTAGGAAGAACTGTGTGGAGGACAGAGCCAGAGACAGTGGTAGCGGATGATAGCTCAACTAGTACTAGCAGTAGCAGGCGACTGCTGTAAGTCCCGAATGTACTCTACGTTAACAGCGCGATGGCGCGTTTGGGATGTACGCATGTATGAATCACGAACGAGATCATCGGGAACGACAGGGAGAGCGAGACCGTTCCTCCACTTCGCTCCGAGTCAAATAAGGCGAACGAACAAGCAAGAGACGTTGTTCACGTTTTCAATTGAGCAAAAACTCCGTCATGTTTAATGACGCTTCCATTCCAAGCAGGTGCGTAATATACAATGCTGCGTTACAATCAATTGCAATCCTCGTCGAGTCCTGCGAACTCCGTGCCATGCCATGCTCGCTGGTATTTCTTTTCATCCTGCCTTGTAGAGTGTTTGAATCGGAGGGGTTTTGGAGGTGATTAAAATCAATAAGTGCGTAAGGTGTGCAAGAAGGCTTGGTGTGATTAGGTGGTGTGTATGTACAATGGGAGAGGGTGTGCGGTTGTGTGGTAAATCTGGGCGCACTGTGTGTGTTCGTACGTCGAATGGTATAATTGCGGTGCCATTGTGTCGGTGCGAGGCTTCCTTGAGGTGCCTCGTGACCCTTTTTTCATGTCGACAGGTAGGTCGTATTCTCGTTCGTTATTTGGACGAACCCTTGGCGATAATCCTTTCTCTTTGAGTTCCTTGGGCGCTGCCCTCTTTTGCTCGATTGCTTGCAGAAACCTCCTACCACCATGGTGAGTATTGTCAAAGGGGAATCTTCGCAGATGTCCAGCTCTTCTTGTAACTTTAGAACTGGCTCAGAACAGCCAGACCCAAGCGAATAGCGCCCAGACTGCGATGAAGAACAGGACCCAGACCCTCCAGCCCACGCCTGTCCGTTCCGCCATCCTCAACATGCGTCTCATTGTACCCTTCAGCCGGACACCGGTATTCTCAAACGTGTCGTTTATCTGGCTCGCCAGGGCACTGGAGTCTCGGATTTCATCGCCAATTGCAACCGTAAGTGATTTTAATTGTGACACTTTCTGGCTTAGGAGAGTTGTTTGCGTGATTTCATTCTGAGACTCGAGTTCTTCGAGTACGGAAGTTGAGTATTGGCCTTTGGAATTCGGTGTCGCCGGGCGGAAGTTCGAGGGTGTACCGGAGCCATTTGAATGTGAATATGGGTTGGAATTTAGGTAAGGGGAGGAAGACGAAGCGCCCTGGGGTTGAGAAGAGTAGGCATAGCTAGAGGGTCTTTGCGTGGAAGACGAAGAGGAAGGTCGCGAGCCGGGATAGTCTTGGAAAAGAGAGGAAGAGGTAGGAGCGGCGCGTCGATTGAGAGCCGAGTAGCGGTTACTATTTGAGCCTGTATTAGTCGTGTCTCATTTGCACTTTCTTGAGTGCCGGCGCGCGAACTCACTTGGACATGTTGGTAAATTTATTGTGGAGCAAATTATGTGTGAGAGAATGTTGAAGTCGGGGATATTGTAGGCGCAGGCCGGCTGAAGGGCCACCGTTCAAGTTGTCTTCATCGGACAGTCTGATCGGCAGCGTGGGTAGAATTTCTGGCACTGTGTCCTTGGAGAATCGGGGTTTAACGTCTCTGCCTCGAGTGTTTGAGATTGGAAAGCTGCGAAAGCGCGCTTCAATTTAAGCCGAACAAAAGAACAAGTTGTCGAATGACGCCGTGGCGGACGATTGATCAGTGATTCCGCCTTCTGCGTGCCTTCCGCCTCGGAAAAACCTATTGCGCGAGATATCCGGTGCGTCGCCGTAGACATCGATCCTACACCTTCACACCTTCATTAAGACAAAGCCTGAATCTCCTAGTGGATCATCCAGTTCCACGGAGAAGGCGCTGGTCCCAGTATAAAAGGCTTGTCCTTTGATGTTGACATGGACTAATGCGTCCTTCCTCTCTTCCTTGTCGTCCACATAGCCATTCACCTTGTCAATCGTGCCAATGAAGCAGGGGCCTAGTTCCCTCATGGACACTCGTGAATGATATGAGCACGACATTCCAATCTCACGCTCCCCTTTGCAATATGCTAGTGATGATCGGGCTGCCACGCCACTGCCACATGGTGATCTGTCTATCTGTCGATCGGCAAAGAAACAAACACCTATCTCCGCGTCTGGGGCCGCGTCTGTGCCGCGGAAAACGCTATCAACAACAATGATCCCGTACAAGAAAGACAAATCAGGCTCTTCAGGATGTCGGTAATACTGGATAAGCTCCGGGTGGGCTAGTATGTTTAACTGCAGCCCGTGTGCGGCAACGCTAAGTTCGCGCATGTCAATATCCTGCAAGTGCTCGGTAAATCCAAGTGCTTTAGCATGAACGATGGAATAAAACGCTCCGCCATAAGCAAAGTCGCATATTACTTCGGGCGTTCCCTGTCCTTGAAGCTGAGGCCAGGGATCGCTGATCTTGATAGGTATATTCAACCCAGGTGCGAATGAAGGCACTGATACGAATTGCACCGGCCTGTTCGGGTCTGACGCGGAGCCATCTTGATTCACTGGGACAGAAACTCTGAGAAGACCACATGGGGCGTGGAGATTCAAAGAAGCTGTCAGTGACCTATGGTCCCATGTGATTTCATTTCTTCTTGGGAAAACATTCAGATCGTGAGTGTCGAGAAGGAACCGACCTAAAGCGAGAGTTGCATGCCCACACATGGTCGAGTATCCATCGTTGGTCATGAACATCACACCCATGTGAGCTTGCCCAAGCCGTGTCATTTCGGTATCAGGTCGAAGAACTGCCCCGTACATGTCATAATGGCCTCGAGGTTCGAGAATGATTCGCCGTCGAATATGATCGTGTTGTAATTGCGCCTGGGCGCGCTGCTCCAAAAGAGTTCCGGTGGTTTTGGGATAGCCATCGATTATGATCCTCGTGGGCTCCCCGCAAGTATGCATCTCGATACAAGATATGGGCTTGTGTTCGGGAGATTTTAGGCGCAGAGCGATATCCATCACGAAGGTTGATAGTGAAAAGAATTTTAATAAAGCTTGATAACAATTGTTTCTTGATCAAAGCTACCTGGGTACCTGGAAGCAAATTGTATGGCCATGGTCACGGTGGATGTGCAGTGAAAGAGAGATAGCAGCAGCACTTGCCCGTCGCAAGGCTGAGCCGCCGCCTCGCATGAATTGCGGAGTCGCGTATTTCCTCCCCGCGAACGCGCTATTGTCACTGACACAGGGATCTTTTTTTACCTCCCAATTTGTGCCCTTAGGCTCTGCTTGAAATAGGTGCGAGCAGTCACTTTATAGCACTGCGACATATGCTGGGAGTGCTTTCTGCAAACCACCATGGCCCCTCGTCAATACGAAAGTTTTGGCTCTGTGGGTGACCTCGATTCTGAGGTGGTGTCCGAATTAAGAGACAGATTGACTGAAGCCTCTATAAAATGTTCGGAACGATGTTTGTACCAGTCGGCGAAATGGTACGGAACACATGTTTCTCCTGAGACAGACGTTGACTGATGTACCAGGGCAGCAGAATTGCTAAACTCACTTCCCGATGCTGAAGACGAAGACGACGACTCTCGTATGCAAGATACTCCCAACGTTCAGTCCTCCTACCGAACTTTTTCGACGAGCTACGATGACCCTGAAGAGGCTGCACAAGAATCCAAGGAGGCGCCCAAATACCTACTTGCGAAGGCTTTCTTTGATACGAAAGAATTCGATCGATGTGCTGCGGTTTTTCTGCCACCTGCCATCCCAGCAGGAGGACTGGCCATATTTGACAAACCCAAGGGAAGGACACCCATAACCACACCGTCACGCGGGAAGGGCAAGTCAAAGCAGAATGACCCTGCGAGCACAAGCCCATTTCCGCGACTCAGCCAGAAGTCCTTATTCCTTGCCCTGTATGCTCGTTACCTAGCTGGGGAGAAGCGAAAAGATGAAGAGAGTGAGATGGTACTGGGCCCTGCCGATGGTGGACAAACGGTCAATCGAGAGCTGCCTGCGTTGGCAAGAGGCTTGGAAGCATATTTCCAGGCCAGAGATGCGTCTGATCCCCAGCTCAAACGCTCTCAAGGTTGGCTTGAATACCTCTACGGCATCGTGCTGTCAAAATCGAAACAGGAAGTACTCGCTCAACAATGGCTGCTCCGCTCTGTTCGACTCAATCCCTATCACTGGGGAGCCTGGGAAGAAATGGCCTCTCTCCTCTCCTCGATCGACGATCTTAATGCCCAACTCTCGCCTTCAGTCCTTCCTCA
The DNA here is from genome assembly GCA_030068005.1 of Cladophialophora exuberans. NCBI lineage: Eukaryota > Fungi > Ascomycota > Eurotiomycetes > Chaetothyriales > Herpotrichiellaceae > Cladophialophora > Cladophialophora exuberans. Next base: position 119,118 of record JANSVK010000057.1, read on the forward strand.
GAATTTGATGAGCATAATGTACCAGGCCTACGCCAGCGTCGACCTCTTCTCGACGAGCGATCAGACCACTACATTGAATTACTTACGCATTTTACTAAACTACTTCCCTGATTCAACCTTCCTACAAACCCAGCTGGCCCTGAGCCATTACCACGCCAAAGAGTATGAATCTTCAGCTGCCATATTTCAAGACCTGCTCGTGTCTCATCCTCACCGACTCGACGGTCTCGACCACTACTCGAACATCCTCTACGTCATGGCAGACCGTCCACGTCTAGCCTTCCTGGCCCACCTCGCCACATCTGTAGACAAGTTCCGTCCTGAGACATGCTGCGTAGTAGGCAATTACTACTCTCTGTGCTCACAGCACGAGAAAGCAGTCATGTACTTCCGCCGCGCTCTCACGCTCGATCGCAACTTCCTGTCTGCCTGGACTCTCATGGGCCACGAATACATTGAGTTGAAGAACACGCACGCTGCCATCGAGAGCTACCGCCGTGCGGTGGATGTAAATCGAAAAGATTACCGTGCTTGGTACGGTCTTGGTCAGGCGTACGAAGTCCTAGATATGGGGTTCTATGCGCTATTCTACTACCAACGCGCCGCAGGTCTGAGACCGTACGATCCGAAGATGTGGCAGGCAGTCGGATCCTGCTACGCCAAAATGGATAGACTAGACCAAGCCATCAAAGCCTTCAAGCGTGCCCTCGTGGCGGGGACGTATTTCGAAGAGTCCAACTCGGCACAGACGACCTTCAACGCCAGCCTCAGCATTTCCAGCACCTCAACACAGCAGCAACACGGCAAATCGACTACAGGCAAAGGCGCCAAATCCTCGCAACAATCGACAACGCGCAAGCTTCTCGACCCCGAAACCCTATTCCAAATCGCATCGCTGTACGAACGCCTCGCCACCGGACCGGACTCGCAGGCCCAGGCCGTGCGATATATGGAGCTGTGCGTGGCACAGGAGACGGGTGGGAGCCATAAGTCAGTGCTGCAGGCCGAGAAGGCGCTGAAAAAGCGCCAGCGCAAGGAAGCCCGACGCAGCGTCATGGCAGACGAGCGCAAGGCGCGGGTCGCGCAAATGCGTGCCGCAGGAGCCCCTGGCGCTGATATGGAGGTGGACGACGACGTCGCTGCCACCGAGGGGGGCGATGACGACGATATTACGGATGTCCTCTCATCGCAGTCCTCCGCCTCGGGAGATGATTCTGCCGACGACGACGGTGGCGGTGGCGGCGCAGATGACGGCTTCGGCACCGGCACCACGGCCACGACGTCAAAGGCCCGCCTGTGGTTGGCGCGCCATTGTGTCCGGATCGGCGATTTCGAGCGCGCAGAACGCCTGGCTGAGGAGCTGTGCATGGATGGATATGAGGTTGAAGAGGCGAAGGCGCTGGTGAGGGAGGTCAGGGGTCGGAGGGAGGTGGATATGGGGCCGGCGGCCGTGGGCATGACTTCGGGGCTGTTGACGAGTGACACGTGAAGGTGCTCAGCGAGTGAGTTGCCGGTGAGACTAGACTTCACGCATGGGATGTCTGCCCTGTTAGTGTAATTGAATTTCGGGCCTCGGTGATCATGCGCCACGAGACACATTACGACAAAGTGCATGAGTAGAAAGCAATGGAAGGCATTCATTGAGAAGAGAGAATCTCATTTTTCACACCTCATTCTGGCAGATGTTCATTGGCTGCAGGCCGTCCTCCCGTGCTATTTCAACATGGCTATCTTGTTGCTATGCTTGAGGGCCCTCGTTCTCATTGAATCCCCGTCCATGCTATGATTACCAGCAAACTTCTAGCTTCCAGTCCTCCCGTGCACACACTGTCCCTATATCTTCCTCACGGCACGCACTTGCAGGTCAATCCTTGCACTTTGGACAAAATTTTCATAAGGGGGTTCGGCCCAGACTTCAATTTCGATTTGCCAGCCAGGGCCCATCTTTCCGAGCAGGTTTCTGATTTGCGGATGCTTATCATCATAGGACATGGTGGCACGGCGAACGTCAATATCACCCTTCTCATGGGGGTTCTTGATGAGACGGGGGGCTTTCCAAGTTCTCATTCCGTCTGGTGAAGTGACGACCACGTCGAACCAAGTGCCGACCTGTTCCAACACGCTAGCATTAGTTGTTTCTGGGTTCAGGCCAGTGTCTGCTGAGCTGACGCTGAAAGTAATACATCGTAAAGTTCTTGGAGGGATGGTGGGGGGGATTGTAGCCGACAGGTAGACTGTGCCTGGGGCGTTTCTTCCAGCTCTTGGGCGAGGACGTGGCACGCGCACTTCAAAGAGCTTGCGGTTGACTCTTGACGCCAGGGGAACATCAGGCCACATGCCAGCCATGTCAAGGATCTGGATAACCACGTCTTGATCAAGGACACGAGAGAGGATGACGGCTGTGCGGTAGACATCTTGCTCTGATTGAGTGTGGTGTTTCATGGGGGTTCCGTAGAGGTATCTGTCCAGGTAGGGCAGGGCGCGGTCTACACATGGACGGAAGGATGTTGGAATGAGCCAACCGACCAAATAGGGAGTTTCTTGGTCATTGAGGAAATAGTTGGGAACAATCCAGCCGAAGTAAAAATGCCCCCAGAGGTTTTTGATGAGATAATAGATGAGCCAGAGCCACGCCAGGCCCGTGAGATAATGTACACCGGACATATTCAAGAAATCTGGGGATCAGAGAGGAGGGACTAATGAGGATAGAGCGGCCATTTGTCATCGGCGAAGAGAAGAGCTTGTAAGCTGGGGTATCATCGTAAACAGAAGAGAGTGGCCGGGAATGAGGAGGGAGAGAGAGAGAGAGAGAGAGAGAGAGAGAGAGAGAGAGAGAGAGAGAGAGAGAGAGAGAGAGAGCGCCGAGAGAGATGGTGAAACGGATAACATATTTTGATAAAGAAAAAAAGGCCGCAGTCACCCTAAAAGAGTCACCAGTCAGCCACGTGCCAGGCAGCCCAATAGTTTGATAGTGCCAGTATCAATGTCTTCAGGATCGAGGCAGGTGCCAGGGCACGGTGTGTGGTGCGTGATACGCGGTACCTGCTGCAGCATCTGAGGGCTTCTGACCCACCTGGGCACCTGCTCTGTCTGTCTTCTGACCTCTTTTTACATCACTGGCACTCTTTGACTCACCATTGACATCACCCTTACAAGTGAAGGCGCAGTCTCAGTCCGTGGTGTTCTCTCCTCTAACCACCCATAGCGGATCTACCATGAAGGTCCCTTCTACCAGCGTCTGGATCTCGATATTTCGCCATCCACTCCACCAGAGATAGTCTCCCACCATGGCAAGTCTCTGTTCCTCGTCGACCTTGAGCCACCTGCTAACCACTTTGGTCGGGAAACAACGATTCGAAATAATCAGGTGCACCTTTCCACCTTGCCTCGTTTGCCTCCGGATACTTCGCAGCACCTCGACGGGGTTGGTTAAATAATCAATTGACACCACACATGTCGAAGCGTCCAACTCTTTCCCAGCGTCTTCACTCGAGCCTGGGACTCGCAGCTCAGGATCGTCGTTGAGATCTTGCACTGACCAATATTTGAGCACCGTGTTCCTGCCCAGTTCAAGCTGGTTCATACCCGTCCCAACCACTTCAAGGTCTCCCGAGGCCGCCGCCTTGACCACATCTGGTGGGTAATGCGAGATCCAGCTCGAGCAAAAATCCAAGATTCGTCCTTGTCGTGGCAAGACTTTGTCATAATACCTCCGGACATTGTTGATGGCATTATCGTCAATGTGTGTCACAAAGCGAGGCATAGAATAGAACTTCGAGTCTTTACCAGCATCCATGGGTGTCAAGTCGGTCTGGGAATATGGAAACGGCCCATCAGGCTCCTTGGGATGATAAACTTTCGTCGCCAGAGAGCTCGAGTCCATCCTCTTTGATCCTGCGAAGACGCCGGAAAGAAGTGATATCGACCGCAGGGGTGTTCGTGTCCAGACACGCGACATGAACCGCAAGGTATCGTTCTTTCTAACACCGGCAAACAGTTGAACCACGCGAAGACACGGTGTTGACAGACAATGGATGACGCTAACAGTCTACAATCTGCGCCAATCTGGAAGAGGAATATTGTTTTGGGTAGAATTTATTCGGTCGAGCATAAAGACCGTCCAACGACGTGATGGTGCTGCTCGCACCACAATCTACTCCGTGCTTTGCTGCCAGACCGTGTCATTCCCATGCTTACCCAGCCTGAGACGAGAGAGATACATCTGGATGGGTCTAGAGTCGACAGAACCTAACCATCTTGGTCAGCTTGCGACCCTGAATGCAGTTCAGAAGGAAACAATGCTATTAATTGACGTTGATCGACTCGGCTTCAGTATCGGCCGAGTCCGCCGCTTACACAATCACAAGATCGAGGCCATTCAGTCGAAGCATTACCCCAGACTTTCGTATCCTTTGCCACTCAGATTGTCTGTGAGAGACGTGTTATTGGTCTCTGTGAAACCCCGGTGACCTCATTGCATAGGTTTCGCTCTACGCTATCCTTTCCTGTTTCTTGTGAGTTGCTTGTATATATAAAGTCGGCTGGCATCACATTGACACAAGCTGAAATTGAGATCAATGTTAGCAAGATTTGGCACTTCAACCGCAACACGCGTCTCTCCTTTTCAAAAAGGCAACACTTCTTTTCACATACGAAAGTTTCAGAATCTGCGATCATCCGGTCGGCGAACCATGGCCACTGCTTCACATATTGAACTAAATCCTGCCGCAGCAGGTGTTTACCACGTTCCAGACATCACGGCTGAGTCTGGTAAGGTGGGAAGTCAGCTCTTACAAGAGAATCACGATAGGTATCATATTTACTTCAATAGTGGTGGCTTCCATAATCACATTGCTCATCACCTATTGACCATTTATGCACTGGGGGCGACTCCGGACGAGATCAGGAAGGCTTTCGACGAGAACAAGGGTTATCAGCGAACCAACTTTCCTGTTAGCAACCGGATTGTCGAAGACATGTCAGACCCAGAAAAGTTTCGGAACTTCTTGGGAAAAGAAAAATACTTCCACGATTTTGAGGAATTTTTCAGAAGTGAAATCAAGGAAAAGGGATGGGAACAGGTCCTGAACGAGCATGTTTTTGCGCGGACAGAGCATGCCGATCGAGTACTGGACAGGATGTTTGCTGGTAATTTGTATATTCCTGCAGCCAGTACACATTACTAATGCCTCAGGTTTCTTGCATCCCTTAATCCATCTTGGCTTTGGCGTGGAATTCAAACAGCCGGCTATCATCGTTGAAGCTTTAGCGCAAGCTTGTATCCATGACGGGTGGACTGGAATTTTCCTGCATGCCGCTGAGGATGCTGCGAAAAACAAAGATAGCCCGAAGAGTCTTGTGCAGCTCATTGGCGAAGCGAGGAGGAACAAGAAACTTCGCGAGTCAGCACATTGGGACGATGGCAACAAAGTTCGAGACGGTGTCTTCGTTCGCGCACCTGACGAAATGATCTCGTTAGCGTCTCAATGGAGTGTTAAACCAGACGAGCTCGAGCAGAAGACGGCAGAGATGATTAATGCTACCATCTACTTCACAGGGGCAGCTCAACGGCCGACAAAGCAAGTCAAATTCGACTTCTATTACATTCACTGCGTCAACTGTTCGATCTTCTTCTCGACCTTCCTCAAAGAACCGTGGCTCAAACCTGAGGACAAATGCAGACTTCTCGAGTGGAAAGGCCGGCTCGACCTGGCCTTGTATGTGTCAAGAAGTTGCCCGGAACTGTTGATGGACGAGATTGTGAACTATCAGCCTAAAAGCCCCAAGGACGGCTGGCTAGAGATTTCGCGACGAGTTGATGGACTGTCTGACGATGGGCATGCTAGCAAGCTTGTGAGGGCTTTAGCGCACGGGGAGCAAGCCTGCAAACAGTATGATGAGCAGCGAGACGACGTGTTTCCCATCAAATCGGATATGTTCTTAAAGCTTGGGCACATGGCGATTGACTCGGTCGAAGCTGCAGGACCGAACTGGGTGAGGTCCGCTGGGTTTGATGAGGCATGGACAGATATTCCAGCAAGATCCAAGTTGTGAGTGTGACTGCTGGCTTTGTATCATATGTACCAGTACGGAGTACCATAGCATCTCGCTTCCGTCGCGCAGTGGTACGCGGTGTTAGCCAATCAACCAACGGCCTCGGCGCGGTGGTGAGACTCAGGCCGACGGCGGCGCCTGCATCTTCGCCCCGCGTCGAAGCATCTCGAGCATCATCATCGAGTCGCTCCAGGCATCAACGTTGACCTTCAATCAATCCACTTCCCCCTTGTTTTTCTAGTACTGGCTTTTCAATTCATCAATAATCCTGCTGCATCTACACACTCGTCACCATGTCGGACGACAGACCGTCCAAAGACCGGAGCTGTCCCCCTCCTCCCATGGATCCCTTCCCCACCTATCAAACACCATACCCTCGCTCGACCAAGGACGACGAGAATCCATTCATCCAATTCCGACGCTTTGCAGATGAGCAGTTCTCGTCCTTCTTCTCAGGATTCCCACAATTTTTGAGCCAGCTCTCACCCTCTGGTCCCAGTCGAGATCCCTGGAAGAGGGAAGTCGAGGACATAATGCGTCAGCGACAAGAATGGGAGGAGGGTTTCAGAAAACAGTTTGAACAGGAGATGGAAGAGATGAGGCAACAGCTAGAGAAATCCAAGAACGACGCGTGGAAGAGTATGGATGATGCCTGGAAGCTACACACTGGTTCTGAAAGTAAAGAGAACCATTCCGATATTCCTGCCCCAGTGCCGTGGTGGACACATGGCAAAGCTGCACGGTGTCCTGCATTGAATGGACAAGAGCCACAAAAGAATGCAGACAAATGTCCTGCTCTTTATGACGAGAAGGGCCAGCCGAGAACTGAATTGGATGCATACAACGCTTTACAACCTGATCATGACAAAGCGCATGTTTTCCAGGCGTCTACCCAGGATACTCCAAAGAAACCGTCCAGGACATGGTTCTCTGCTCTTGGCTGGGATGGAAAACAGAAAGAGAACAACCAAGAAGATCAACAGACTTCGTCTAGCGAGCGTCCACTTCAACGCGAGAAATCACGGGGCCGTCCAACTACATATTCCTTGTGGGCGGCCCGCAGAATGCAACCCTTCGACAACACCAACGACACCATTCCGTGGCTCATGCTCAGCCCGTATTCTCCCATTTATCTCTGCAACCCAGCTCAGTCTCGCCTGTTCAAAGTCAAGATACAAGACGCAGAAGGTGCTCCTTTACAGATTTCAAATGCCAGATTCTTCGAGAGATGGTACACTGATGTTGATGAGAAAATGGCTACACAAAAGGCATGGGCCGATGCATTTGAGGACCTTCTAAGCCTGCAACAAACAGGGAAGATGGTTGAGAGAGACAATTGGAATACCTGGCGGACTCCGAGGACTTGGTTTCATGACATGGCCAGTCGTGGCAGTTTCGGAGATCGTTGGGGCTTTAATGAAGATGGTATGTTGATCAAGCGGATCGACTCTGCCCAGCCAAAGACCGAAGACTCCCGAGCGTCGCGAGAGGATAGGTGCACTGGGTGGCGCCGAAATCGTGATTGCCGACGCAACAAGTCTCCTGAGACGATCGAAACCCAGCCCGAGAAGTCAGCAAACGAGGAGAATGTCATCGTCGAAAAGGTCACCGAAGCACTGGCTCCATTCCCTATATTCGGCAGCATCATTTCCGCCGCAGACGCAATTGTGTCCGCGGTCGATCAAGCAGCACAGAAGGAGACCGAAGCACCACGTGTGACCAAAGAGATGGTTCCCCTTGAAGAAGAAGTTTCTACCATTAGCGCGCAAGAAACAAATACGGCTGTCTCGGCTCATTCAGCATCATCGACATCCTACATCCATGAGACTGCCCAAAACGCACCGAAGAAATCTATAGTAGCTACATTAACCACGACCACAACGCGCACACTGCCTGACGGCACCACCGAAACTCGACGAATCCTGAAGCAGAGATTTGCTGATGGCTCCGAGGAAAGCGATGAGTCTGTTGAGGTGCTCGGCCGACCGCAGCAGCAGCAGCAGCAGCAGCAGGTGCATCACTTCCCACGCAGAGTCCCTGTTCTCGCGGAATTGGAGGACCAGAATCAGCAGAAATCGCAAGCACCGCAGTCTGCGCCAAAGCAGGCTGGAAGAGAACCGGAGGTCACGAAGCCTTCCTCTGTGGAAGCTTCGCAGGAACAGCAATCGTCCACCTCTGCTCCTCGACGGAGAGGATCAGGCTGGTTCTGGAATTGATCTTCCGCACTCGCTTGTCCTTTGCTCAGATGGTATATGGTCCCGGTGTCGTCGATTATCTCCCCGCTCAATCTACAAAAGCCGCCCTACATACCGTGTTCTGGAACCATGCATTGATGAATGGTTAGGTCTGTTCGTGTCGGGTTCGACTTGAAATTGTAGCGTCGAGGTTTTGTGTGGTCATTGGATTAATATCCAGTATATCGCTTGCAGGGATTGATGATTTGATTGATACTCTCTTCTCACTCAATGTCGTTCAATCTCATTCCTTTACCTACCTACCCTTACCTAAGTAATTCCTCTACCAAAACTTAGCTGTCCACTCTACTTGTATATACCTTCTTTTCATTCTGACTAGCTAGCTATTTGCTGACTCAAAGCGGAGCGGGAGTCAGGTTTTCAAGTGTATATGAGCCATGAATTTAACGAACTTTCTACTCCTTCGATTTCTAAACGATCTCTCTCTTCATGTTGATCCCTAGAGGGACCGGTACGGAAACATCACGGCCGGTCTTTCCAATCCATCGGAATTGACATTCTAAGTCTCGAATATTTATGTTTCTTGAGAATGATAGAACGAGAAGATTTTGTGACTGTAATGCTTTCTTGTTCTGTGCTCAACTAAAGTCAACTCAACTCGATTCGATACACAAGTACATGGGCAGGACTGTTGTTCCATCGTCCGTTTCAGGAGTTTTCTGTCTGTCTGGCTCTCAACTGGGTCTGTCAAAGAATTGCTCAACCTGGCAGTGCTGTTGGCCACAAAGCGCAAAGAGAGAGAAAAAGAAACACCTGAAATAAAAGCCATTGCTGCGCTTGCTTGCTTTGCTCGCTGAAAATGTATGCAGGTAGAAACAGAGCACAACACCCTATCCCCTTAAGCAAAAGGGAAAAAGAAATATGCAACATGCAGATAAAGAGAATGCCTGAAAAAGCCCTGCAGCCACGAAAAAACCCGAGTATCCAGTGCAATGTGCAAAAAAGAAGCAAAAGCAAGAACAGTCTCATACTTCGTTTCCTTCGTCAACTTCGTCCTCGTGACTTGTACTCATCGCTTCATCACTCCAATAACATCATCCCACACAGAAATTCCACTGCACACCTGCTATAGCCGGCTTCAGAGTCAGAAGACATCGTCCGGCCATTCCCAAGTCTCACGCTGAACACGAGCTGCCTGCTCTCCAACGATGTTCTCTTTTTCGAGTTTTGCTTTAGCATTATCATTATTGATCGCAATTCTTTTCGGATTTGACGCGGCAGGAGTGGGATTCAGCTTGGGTATGTCCTGCATCGGATTCACGTTCTCCTTTGTGTGCTTCTCATCGAATTCTTCGTCAGGTTGCTCCAAGATCATCGAGACTGAGTGCGGAAACTCCACGCCTCGAACGAGCGAAGCACGTCTGCTGTACTTCGCCGAGCCCTTCCTAGATTGCTCGTTAGTAGCAGCGGGGGGTTCAGAAGCTGTGTTGTCGCTTGTTTTGACATCATCTTGGCTTGATTTCTTCTGAGCAACATTCCTAGTGTTATTGAGAGGCTGCAAGGCGGCGCGTTGTGTCGGCAAAGGCGGTACAGGGGGCGCCTCGTTATTGACGTGCTCCCGACTCTGTTTCTTAACAGAGGTTTTGCGTGGAGATGACGTGTCCGCACTGCCGTTGTTTACTGGCGTCTTGGGATGTGCTATTACAGATGGTAGTTGTGTTTGAGGAGCGTTAGGTCTGGGGCGGGTAGATTCCTGTTGCTGCTGTCTCAACAAGGCTCGAAGCTGTTGATTCTCCTTCTCAAGTTCCCGGCGACTTGGGCGCTTTCGATTGTCGATGTCATTATTACTGTCGGATGGTTCGGGCTGGGTTGCAATCACGGTGGAAGAAGACCAACTAAGCCGTCGTCGGGCGCTTTTCGAAACTGTTTGCGTTGGAAGTGGGAGTTCTTCTGAGGAATGATGCTCTAAAGGCGCAACGAGACCCACGTTAGACTTCCGTCTCTTCATCCCAAATTGTTTAGCATATGCTTCTTCTGCACGTCTCTTACGGTCGTTGAGCAGCTCAACATCATTGGTCTGAGCAGGAGCTGCAGACTTCTTTCGCGGGCTGGTGTCGTCCGCGTTTGTATCCTTCTTCCGGTCATTGTGAAGATTCCACATTGACATACTCTTCCGAAGTCCCTTCTTCTTGCCTGCCTGTGGCTCTACCTCGCTCTTCGCCGATTCTTGTTTGGGAACCTCTTTCGATTTCGCTTTGCTTCCAAATTTGAACAGACGTTGGGCAAAAGTAGGCGCAGTCGTCGAGCCAGGCTTGAATTCGTTGATATCGAGAGATGAAGCTTGCGGAGACGGGCGCGGGGTGGGGTCATCATCGGATTCTGCGCTCGAGATACTAGCAATCGAAGCGTGATCATGCCAGGTTGATGAGATGCCGGCCGATCTGTGGTTCATGGACCCCTCAGCGAACTTCGAAGGTCGTGGGCTTAGATCATGCTCTTGTTCTAAGCCGGAAAGACCCGACTTTGGTCCTCGACTAGTTTTGGGTCTCTCATTCTCGTCAGTCTGCTGAGATGAAGGTGCAAACTGGCGCAGCTCTCCGAACTGTCTGGAAAACTGTGAGACTGAACTGTGTTGTGGGGAACCTCTGTTCACAGACTCAGCGGTCCTCAAGGGAGATGGCCGGCCCCAGACTGCCCGCTCTTCATTAATGAATTGGGGTGCGTCATTGAACGTTTTGAGAGCCGAGTCGCTAAACCCCCAAGCTAGCCCAGGCCGGTACTTTCCCTCTGGACTCGGGGAAGGGCTCTCACTGCGCTGTACCCGTAGGCTGGAGACGTGCTGTAGCTGAGTGGATTTTCGCGGAGTCGTAGGAGAGTTATGAGAAGGAGAAGGAGATTTGTCACTCAGTGTGCGGACGTGGGCTTGGAATTGTTGACGAGGTGACAGCGGGAGTCCCGAGACTGCGGAGGATTGCTGGTGACACGAATCTGTCGCAGATCTAGAGGGAGCCATCATGGACTGGGTCTGCGACAAAAGAGTGGTGAACTCGTGTCGATTCATGGCCTGGGGATAATAGTAATTATGCCATTAGAATTAATGTGGTGTAAAAGGCAGGCAGAGAACTGGATAGCAACAACAGCGTGGTTATGAGTTTTTGTTCAAGTGAGGTTGACCGCCATAGTTTGTTTACTCGTGCAATGCAGGGATAACCGCGGCAGCTGCACGGTGAAATTGGAGGGGTACTGGGGCGAAGTGATTGGCCTTGCAGGCATCTGGGTCCGCGCTAGGTGCTAGGTGCTAGGCACGTACCTAGGTAGGTAATCATGCACCAAATCTGACGTGCAGTGTGTGCTTTGGGGTGACGTGCACTGGGCCTCCCAGATGCTGCCCGTATGTAACGTTCCAAGTGATTTGCACACCTTAACTGATCACCAGCGATACCCGAAATCGCCCCAATCTGCTCCATCTTCGCAGCACCCGAAACTCTATGAATCAGCTATATGAGGGGGAATGGTTTCATCGACGACTTTTTTGGGTAGCTGGGATGTGCAGTCCGACTCGCCGATCATGCAAGCCATGATCTAGGCAGGCTGTAGCTCTTATTCGTGGGTGTTGAAGAATCGGTTCAAGCCAAGCTGCAGGTTAGGTGAGCAGCACTGACCAGGCCTATCAATTGCGCCTAAAGAGGCCCCCATTGATCTAGCTCTTGACCCATGAGGGGAAGCACAAGAGCCCCAAAACGTGCTTGCGTATTACCTCGACTTTGAAGTCTTCATCCAAGCATGCATCCTGGCAGCTGGCTTATTCTTTTCAAACTTTGGCCGCCTGAGGCTGGCTGGTTCGGAGCATTATTCCTTGCCATAAGCTTCCGGCACCATAATCCTTTCTGGCACAGTCGATTTATACCTGGTAGCTGTTCACGCGCCTCTTAAAAGCTCTTCACATGCCCGCGCATCCCGTCATCCACAAGATGACACCTCTGCCGTGCCCTCGAAGAGATACTTTGGGTAACTTCTTGCGCCAGTACCCTACTTGACCATCTTTTCCTCGATATGGTTGGTGTACCTGGCAAAAGCAAAGGTTGCAGCACCTGCCGGCGTAGGAAGAAGGGTGTGAGTATATTTCCGTCGTCCCCCTCCCCTTTCCGTCACATCAACGATATACTCACTCGAGTGTGCCTATTCCAGTGCGACCAGAAAAGACCAATATGCGGCCAGTGTTCGCAAAGCGGGTACATCTGTGGGGGTTATGCCCGAGATCGCACCTTTGTCCTCCATCCTGCCACCAAAGCTGTTGAGAAGGCCAAATTCCTCCCTCATGTCCAACCGACTGTCCTTGCGCTCCCAGGTTCCATTAATCGAGGAGCAGTCGAATCACAATGCAAGAGCTTGTTCTGGGATTTGTACATGCCGCAGGGGGATGCGGTTTGCCGAGACGACTTTATTCTTCGCTGCGGCCACCCAATGAATTGGACGGAGGTCATCCAAAACATCACGAAGCAGGATTCTTCCCTCGCAGACGCTTTCTCAGCCTTGAGCATCTCCAGGGTCGGCCAGGGCCATAGAGACGTCCGTCTCGTCCATGAAAGCACCAAGCTATACGGCAAGGCCCTGAAAGAGCTCCAGACCGCGCTTTTTGATGCCCAACGAATGCACTCCGACCATGTGCTACTGGCGTGTATGCTGCTAGGTCTCTACGAGGTGTTTGAAGGTCCGGCTTTCAATTCCAAAAGTTGGATGGCTCATGCTACAGGAGCTGCTCGACTAGTGGAACTTCGCGGTCCAAAGCTACATCAGCATCGAGAAGCGCACCATCCATTTCTCGCCAGCAGAATTCCTACTATATATGCTGCTATTGTGCAAAGGCAATCGACTTACCTGGCTACCCCGGAATGGCTAACAATACCTTGGGAATTTCAACACCGGACTTATTTTGATAGAATGGTCGACCTGGGCACTGCTATTCCTGGCATTCTACAAAAGATCGATATCCTTCGAGAAAGTGATGCTGACACCACCCAAGACTTGATGCAGCTATTAGAAGAATGCAAAGACTTGCAGAATAAGATGAACAGATGGAGAGAAGGCACCAAGAAGGGCGCTTTGCCACGATCCATTCCTCATGATCCTGCGGACATTGACTATCCCTTTGAAGTCGATTTATGGTTCTTGAACCACCTTTTTGCCCACGCCCGTCTGGTTTATTATACGTGTTCTCTGGCCTTGAGCGAAGCGGGGAACGAGGTTTTGCAAGCTCTGCTACTCCGAGATCAAAAGTTGCCGCCATCCCTGGACCCGACCTTGCTGAAGGACCTTTTCGGAATGGGACGGCAAGCAACCAGGATCTGTCGCTGTGTTGCTTACTGCTTGCAGCCGGATATGGGGGCCTGGGGCGCCAACATCATCAACTTCCCTGCCAATCTGGCATTTGCATACTATCAAAAGATCGGTCATACGGCGGCCACTGATTGGCTTGCGAGAGCCTTCAGATCTGCAAAAGCCAGAGGGCTTCATGTTGAAAACGTCTTCAACGAAATCCTGCCCCACACTCGCGACGCTGATGATCGATTGAGATTCCTGAAAAGAGAATCAACGACAGATTCTTCAGAAAGCGGACATTCCTCTGGCTCAGGTCAAAGTCTAGCCAGCAGCGCCACGACAATTTTTGTATACGAGGACCCATCTGTGGGTTACTATGACGCCAGCAATGATCCTGGCTGAACGGCAAATCTCTGCTACCTGAAGCAGGACAGAAATACTGAGATGAGCGAATCCATGCCGGCTTAGTTTCGCTGCTGTCTCTCTCCGATTAACCTGGGCAGACAACAAGCACTAGCGAGTCTCCCCGGACGTGCCTCGACATAAAACCGTTGCTTAGAAGCTTTCTGGAATGGGAAGTTTGATAGCGAAGATTACCACATCACGCGCTTTCCAGGGGGATTGATTTCGGCCTGAAAGCCACTGTTCCCATTCCAAGGTCTATCTTTCCATTGTGATTCCACAATTGAAGGTGAACCCGAATCGTTTGCGGAAACATTGGACGATGTCCTTACAAGCGCGCTTCACCGAAGCGGTTCAGGCCCCCGAGGCTTTCGAATACATGACCGGTCTCGCTGGACTTTACTGAAAAGGAGACGATGAACACGCTCCGGGCTTCAAAGGGCAACATAAGTCAGCGGAGCGGCCGATACTGGGGCGGGTTCTCTTTTAGCCCTTTATGCAGGACTGCCCTAGATAATTCGGTGGCAAGATTAGCACTCAGCACCCGTGTGATTTTCCATGGACTAGCAGCCGTGCCAAATTTTTCGCCTATGCGTACAAGAAAAGCGCAATATTCCAAATGGTGCAGCCTTCTAGTCACGAAGTTGGTAAGGACCACAAGCAATCCATACTTTAGATGGACATGGTCTGCATGACTAACGTCTTTGTCACGCCTGCAACTGCTCTCTGAAACTTGCTAGCTTGAATGGCTGGACCAATATATCTCCTAACTCCTGACTCACTCTATACTGCCTGATATCGATGCGAGAATACTGGGGCATACCCAGGTATCATGCCGTGTCCTCTGGAGTCATCATGGAATTGCGCTTCTCGTACAGGGTCCGACCCGCCCTTAACATGACAGCAACATCTTTTAATGCATGACACCAAGGATGCCTCCAAACATTCCAGCAGACCAAGGCAAATTTCCATTTTGCTTCAAATTTCAAACCTCATGCCGAAGCAAAGTGGTCAGACGTCGTTTGCTAGCTGCAGTTTCCATAATAGTCAGGTAGGGTACTGCAATATGGAATTTCGGCCTCCGCTGGCACGAAATTGATTAGCATGGTGCTGTTCTCGGCGAGATCTACCCCAAGCCCCAGGACCAGACTGGGAGGTCCTGGGACTCCAAACCCAGTGAGCGATGACTGTCGCACAGCGGAACCTGCAAAATGGTCACTTCTATACACTCCTGGTTTTATTGATCGAAAAGGAGGATCACGACCTGGCGAAGACACCGTGGAATCTGGTACAGCCCTTGACGTCGAGCCAGCGACCACTGTATTCTTCGAATGCGAGATTCGCTGACCATTACCTGCAGCATGACAAACCGAGCCCTTTCGTTTGGAATTCAGTGTCCATTGCTGCAAGGTCAAGATAAAATCATGCATAAATCGAGTATTTGGAATTCGGAAACCACGTTTTGGCGAATCACAGAGGAGAGAAGACGAACTGCATCTGTCGTTTCAGCTCATCAAGATTTGGAATTGGCAGCCTTACAGCACGAGAAGAGACGTGAAACGTTGAAAAGTAGGGTGGCTGCAGCTGCATTGACTGTGAATTTGAAGACTCGTTGTGATGCTATTCGACGGTCGCTGAAAAGAGGCGCCAGCGAGAATGTGTTGGTCTTACGATAGTTGTAACAGTTGATGAGGCAGCCGCATGCTTTCATCAGCATGTTCTCCCAAGGACACCGCCTTCTTGGGGAAAGATCGTCTGCAATTTGGGAGACAACGACTTACTTTCCTGGCTCTTTTTCCCAAGAGAGCGATGCAGTTTGGTCGCTGCCTCCCTCCCCCTCAACTTCGATAGCTGAACAAAGTGAGATGACTGAGCGTTGAGCGCCTGTGATGCTTCTGTCAGCGAGAGGCAGCAGAGATTTGGAATCCTGTTGAACCCTGACACCTACATGAGTAGGACACACATACCTACCTTCCTAACTGCCTACCTGGCATACACAGCTCAATGTAGATCCAGACAAGCCAGACATGCCATGACCCTCGCGGATGGAGATTTTCCAATCTCGTCCCGGAGACGAAGAGGAAGCCAGTCCAGCCATCGTTTTCCCTACGGGGAATGCGTCACTGTAAAAAGCTCGCTCAGCGGATGAACCAAGTCATCGATGTTAGTTCGACAACGTGGATGTCCAGACAGGTCTGCAGAACACATATTCCAAATATTGTATGTACGCAGTTTGTCATTGTGATCGCCGGAGCAGCCGAACTCGATCTCGACCCGGTCTGCTACATGAGACTGTCTAAGCAAGCTAGGTAGGAATACCAAGCGGAGATGGCATGTGGAGGGTATGGAATGAATGATTTGAAATACTGTGAGGTATGGGAAGCATGGAGAAATAGGAGGTCGGGAGGGGACGAGGTGTCCACCATCATTATCGTATGACTTTGTGTGTTCATATGTGCCATGAGGAGTTGACCTGCTTGCGGCGCCAGTACTAATAATCTCTTTAGGTGCGTGTAAACTGTTAACCCTTTCCTTCGCTGCTCTACGAGCCTCTTTTCCCATGTCTCATTATACCGAGCGAGCCATCAACGCCATGAAATCCACCACCCATGCTCGTCGCGCTCAAATCAGCTTTTCATCGCCCCATCTCGCGATATACATGCCCATGGCTTTGATGGGGAAGTAGAACTTATAGTTCGGGTACGTGATCATACAGCTGCAGTTGAACACGCCCTCGATCGCCTCCTGTAACCACTCGCCATTGCTCTGCTGGCGGGCCATGACCATCGCGACGGCCTTGCGGATCGGTTCCTGGTGCGGGTACTGTGCATACATGAGGGCGATGAGCGCCCAGGCCGTCTGCACCACCTGCGACTTCTCCGGGTGGTCGATCCAGACTTTCAGCTCCGAGGAGCGGTACGATTCGCCCCAGCCGCCGTCGCTCATCTGGTGCGACATGAGGAAGTCGCATGCTTTTTTCACGCGGGGAGAGTTTGAGTATGTTTCGCCGACGGAGGCTAGCGATTCGAGCGCAAACATGGCCGCGTAGGTGAAGCAGACACCCCAGCTGCCATACCAGGAGCCGTCGTCTCTTTGCGCCCGTCGGATATAATCTAATGCAGAGGCCTTGATGGCACGTATCTCCTCCGCGCGGTACTCTGGGTAGAATTTCTGGAATAGCGACAGTACGGTCACGACGGCAGTGGTGCACTCGGGGTAGTCATATTCCACCATGATGCGACCGAAGACTTCGGCCGCATTGAGCATTTCCAGATACTCGGAGCCGCGTTGGGTCTCGTAGCTTGCGAATCCGCCAGTGTGCTTGTTCTGCATGGTGAGGAGAACATCGACAGCGTCGCGGATCCGGGAGTCATCAATGATCGGCTTGTACTTGTGGCCATTTTGCAGGAGCAGAACCCCTCGCAGAGCTTCAGACGTGCAGTCACTCACGGTGTAGCCTTGCACCTTTGTAGAAAAGGGCCATGCACCCTTGCGGGATTGGCGGTAGCAAATCTCCCGGTCAGGTACTTCGTCTCTTATCTGTTCCGATTCCAAATACCCGAGGGCAGAGGTGAGCATAGGTTTCCACTTTGGCGAGTCTGCCAGACCGGCTTCCACGCAGGCCTGGATCGTAAACGACGTATCCCAGACCTGAACACCGTTGGTGCCATTGACCAGCATACCTTCGCTATTGACCCAGAGGTACTCTTCAAGTCGGTAAAGATGTCTCTTGAAGGAGTGACTGTCTGGACCTTCCTTTATGAAGCAGCATAATGTGTTCATTGGTGCGTTGACAGGAGCCAAGTCGGCGTAGTCGGTGTTGTGATCTTCGTACTGGACTAATCGCCATGTCCAAGCCTCGGCCTTTTTGATGATGGACTCGGTGCGAAGGAAGGGGACCCATATCCAGACAAGAATGAAGTTAATGAGGTTCAATAACCATGATTTGGGGTGATAATTGTCTTCGGTGGCGATCGAATTTCGGTGAGCGCCGAAGTCAATTGACTCGTATGGCTGAACGAAAAGCTCCTGTCGCAATGATCGGATCAGAGCATTTTCAGGCATCACAAATTTCTTGGACCAGACGTAAGACATAGGCAGAAACACCTGTCGCATGTGAATCCACCACCGCCATGGAGAAATGGGTGTCCAGTCTGGAAGCAGCCACAACTCAGGAGGCACCGGGTTGACGATGTCCCACTGCGTCACACCCAGGACGCTCAGCCAGAACTTTGCCCAGTGAGGACCATTGACTGCGCCGCCCATCTGGTGTAGTTTTCCTCTGGCTTTGATCAGTCTTGGGTCTTCCTCACTGGCTCCTAGGATTCTCAGGACGGTGTAGTTCATGGCGGTGCCAAAGACCGAACTGTGGCCCTCGATATGTAGGCCCCATCCTCCATCTTTCCTCTGCCTCGCGAAGATATAATTCCTCATCTCAATCTGGTATTCAGGTGGAATGGGAACGCCAGTCGCGTACCAGGTGCATACGAATCCCGGTAAGAGGAAGAGGGGTCCGCCATATTCGCAAGCCCAGTTTCCAGGAGGAAGTTGCAGTTTGGAATAGAAAGACAGACCGTTGTCTACCGATTCGGACGGTTTCGAGGCGGGAGGAAGGTCAGGGAGTTCCTTTGGTCAATGAGCACATATTCATAGGAGTTTTCAATTGAACGGATATACCGTTGGCAGCCCCAGATGGTGTTTGTCTGCGGTTGTCTGAGGCCATTCTTTAATTTCTTCACCCGTCTTAAGGTAATGCCAGGTGTGCCGGCCAGACTCATCAAGGAGCCTCCACCTGGACCGATCGGTCTTCTGATCGCTCGTGGTTACTGTGTGCCCTTTGGCGTACC
Organism: Cladophialophora exuberans; assembly: GCA_030068005.1. Taxonomy (NCBI): domain Eukaryota; kingdom Fungi; phylum Ascomycota; class Eurotiomycetes; order Chaetothyriales; family Herpotrichiellaceae; genus Cladophialophora; species Cladophialophora exuberans. The sequence continues at coordinate 137,935 of JANSVK010000057.1, forward strand.
CATTAGCGTAGCCGTTGGCATGACCAGTTGCGAAGCCATTGAGGGTCTTTTGTGCGGACTGCCGCAAGTTCGCCATTTTTATCGAGCCCAAGACTAAGGTGTGGTCATGGTGGGTTCACGTCTGGGAATTTAGGGACCTGCATGAGCGAAAGCGATCACCAAAAAAATTGGGAGACACCCAGAGATCCGAGATCAGGACATTGGGTGAGGCCACTCGGACCCTCGATGGGCGATGCAGGTACGCTACTCGCTTGATTGGTCCGGCGCGAGTAGACCTGGATTAGGCTTAGTGAGCCCCAATGCTCAGGTTTCTAGGCGTGGGGGAGGCTCGGGAGGGTTAAATGGAGGGGCACATTGGCACCTGCAGCAATTATTTCAGGATGCCTGTTGTCTAGCAAGCTAGGTAGGGCAGTACAGACTATGCTGGTCAAGGAAGCTCTACAATGGATATCATTGATGTCCTGCCGATTCCGTCCAAGGTCGGTACCGCTAATCAACAGGTTCTTGATTACATCGAGACAACCTTCAACACTATACTGCATGAGATCCAGCAGCCCTCGGGTGAAGGTAGGCCAGTTATCACCTTGAGCCGCATCACTGCAGCCAGACCCTACTTTGATGATGAAGACCATATGCGCCCGAAATGGCACATAGATTCACGAGTGGTAAATTATCATCTGCCTGGCAAGACCAAGGACGAGGCGTGGAGATTTGGTAAATGACACTCACAGGAGGCCTACGCTTCGGCATTCATATCTGACACTCCGAAGCATGTCTTGTGCGAATACTGGGAGAGATATACACCGCAGTTAAGCAAGATGTCACAGTGACGAAAAGGGACATCTTTTATCATGACCCAGAGCTGTTCAAGAACCAAGAAACAGTTGACCGGTTCGTGGATGACATCGCTCACACTTGCCACGTAACAAGACGAGACCTCAATGTCGTGAGTCTGTCTGACATATGAACCCGATACTCAATTCTCATGCTCTGTTATAGGTTGCAAGTCCAAAGGGTCTTGTAGCAGGCAATTCTCCCTCTTATTTGAGCGGCCATACTCCCATCATCCAGACCATATGCGAGAACACCCTGATCAATGTTACAAATCACATCAATTGGATCCTGGTCATAGAGAAAGAGGTGTGGCCTGTCCAGGAGCGACGAAAGGGATCCGCTGACCAAGAAGCAGGCAACATTCAATGCCCTGGTGGAAAGAGAGCTCTACCGCAATCCTATCACGGGCTCGGGGCTTCTCGTCACTGTGAGGAATTCCCTCGTGCTCATGTTTACACTGACTGATGATATTAGGCCAAGGGATATCCCGATATCGCCACCAAGCGCTTCCTACGCCTAGTTCTTGACCAGGCCACTCTCGCCATTCCAATCTTCGGTCTTTTTGACTGGGATCCCGATGGCGTTCGCATCCTCAAGTGCTACCTCTATGGATCTAAGGCTTTGGCACAGGAGCATGACTGCAATATACCCGAGATGGGGTGGATTGGACTCAAAGCGGAAGACTTGGTATCAATCCAGCACGCGGACGACGTGTCTGCTAGGTTGACGAAGCGAGACCGCATGGCGGCTATTTCCATGCTGGCGAGTCAAGAGTTGCAAGATGAGGGAGGAATTATGCTGCCTGGGTTGCATGAGCCTGTTGGTGAGCTTCGGCAAATGCTCATGTTGAATCGAAAAGCCGAGATCCAGAGCTTGGACGACACGCGCACTGGCCTAGAGGACTGGCTGATAGAGAAGTTGAAGACGCTTGCTCTGAAGGCAGAGATGTGATCCGATATCTTGTCCAGACAGCCCATTGTTCATCAATCATAATCCTAGAGATCTCCTCACTCCTTCTCTTACTTTCATCTCAAATTGTGGGCGCTGCTCTCGCCACATCTTTGCCGCCTCCACGTTGGCCGGACTCTCGTCGTTCGGCTCGGCCAGCATTGACATGACGGATATTAGGATCTTTTCGACGCTCTGTATAGGTGACCAACGCTCTGATGCGCTTTCGTAATGGTTCGGATCGTCGCCAGGAGGATGTAGGATAGAGATGCAGACCTCACCATTGGTGTAGACTGTAACTCTACAGATTAGTTGCAAGTCTGGCGGGGAGTCTAGTGAAGGCACTCGTACCATTAGGGTGCCAGATTTCTCCGAGGAACTTCATCTTGGGAGGATTGAGGGGATAGTCTTTTGGGAATTTGAGCTCTGCGGGAAAGATGCCACCTTCGAAGGGTGTGCCTTCAGGCCCTTGTATCAGAGCTTCCCACACGAACAGGTCGTCCTCATTCACTGGTCCCGCGGTGATGCCATCTGGTGGATTTGTCAGGAGCGACTTGTATTCCTGGAACAAGCGCTTCGAAGCAACGCTGCTGGTGGTCATTGCGAATACGAAGCCGACACTAGTAGGGTGGTGTAAAGGGTAAATCTAGAGGTGAATGAGATAGCTTTGGTGTTGATAGACTGCAGGGAGCAGCTTGCTCGGAGGAAGAGGAAATTTGTTCAAGCCGCCCTAAGGACTCGTCTTGACCACATGCATGTGCTTGCCGTTTGAGAATGTGATAACTTCCTCACAGGGTTGGAGGCTCAAAGGAGGATGATTGGAAGATCACAGGACAGTTAAGTTCCCCGCGGAGTCTACCAGCATAGCCAGCAATAGTGGCGGGCGCTCCACGTGACCGGGCGAGGAAATACGAGCATTTACAGGTGGATTATCACCGACACAAACACGCCTTCTCACATCTCAGTTCTCACTGCGTTGCTCAGCCCACCAACCCGCTGCCTCCACTATCGGCGCCCTGTTCCATTATTAATGTAAGGCAAGGTTAGGTTACTGATGACCTGAACCTGAATCATTAACTGGTCTAAGTTCCGTGAAAACTATCGTCACTCCTGAATTATTCATCGCTTCGCGTCGATCTGCTTGCTGCTGCTTGCTTGCTTACCGAGAAGACACTGTCGAAAAATTGTAGCAGGCGTGAAGATGCGCCGCATCCAAGCATGGTAGCATTGCTACCTGCCAGGATGCGTCCAGCTCAAACAGCGAGATGCTTTTAGCCGCGGGCGGGTATAAGACCTCCGTCGGTCGCTCTCGCAAAGATAAGTACAAGGGAATAACAAACACAAAACGAAGACACTCGTCCGACTCTCACAAACTTCGTATTCCCTTACTAGCTTCCAGCGTATTGTCTAAAACATACTGCAGGACTCCTTAAATACAATGTCTAAAGTCTTGACCGTGGTGGGTGCTACTGGCACACAGGGCGCCTCTCTCATCGATCAAGCCTTGAAAGATGGACAATACAAGATCAGAGGCTTGACTCGAAACCCAAATAGCGAGAAAGCCCAAGCTTTGGCGAAAAGAGGTGTGGAAGTGGTCAAGGCAGACATTAATGACAAACAATCTCTGGTAAAGGCATTCGAGGTAAGACTTCCAAGGGTCTTGGGGTAGTCTTTAGAGACTGATCATTGACTCGCACCACCAACTAGGGCTCCAACGCCATCTTCGCCATTACCGATTTCTTCGAGCCGTTCATTGCTCACGGTCCGGAGAAAGCTATCGAAATTGAAGTCCAACAAGGCATCAACATGGCCAGGGCAGCCTCCCAGACCAGTACTCTTGAGCACTACATCTGGAGCACCCTTCCCAACAGCAAGAAATTGAGCAATGGAAAATACGTCGTCCCACATTTTGAAGGCAAGAACAGAATCGACGATTACATCCGCTCCGACAAGGCTTTGCTCGCAAAGACTACCTTCTTCTGGATCACCTTCTACGGCAATAATTTCGCGTACCCGATTTTCACTCCCAACTATTTTGTAAGTCTCTTTTTCTTTCTTGCGAGAAAATAGTTGCGGGCTTTCCTCCGCTGCACAGAGCACTAACCTTTTTCAATGCTACAGAAAACCGCAAACGCATACATCCAGCTCTCTCCCGCCAAGCCCTCAACGCCGATCAAGGCAATCGGCTCGCCACAAATCAACATCGGCATCTTCGCCTACGCGATCCTGAAGAACCCGCAATTGACCCTGCGTCCGCAAGGCCGCTTCGTGCTCGCGCACAGCGAAGACCTCACAGCTGGCGAGATGCTCGCGACCTGGTCTGAAGTGACGGGTAAGCCGTCCAAGTACGTGGTAACATCCTTGGAAGATTACAGCGACGTGTGGCCGGGCTTTGGCTTGGAAATGGGTATCATGATGGCACTCTGGGACGAGTTGGCCGATAAGAGCTGGAGTGGCGAGGAAGGCATGATCACACGAGAGGAGCTAGGCATCAAGGTCGAGGATCTGACTACCTTGAAAGATGCGCTCAAGGAGATGGATTGGAATGCCTTGTTGTGAGCCGGGAGCGCGGCGTCCAGATCTGAGGTGGGCAGTGCGTTGAGTTGCAGGAGAGTACCGTGTCCATTATTGGTGGTAGTATAGCGTCGTAAAAAGAGGCTGCCGTTCTCTTAAAGTGCAATAGTACAAGCATCTCATTTACGGGATTGACTACTTGGTGTCGGTACAATATGTTAGCATAGTCGAGGCACACCGGCACTGCAGCGTCGCTCACTTGGCTCTGCAGGACATGACAGTGCGCTCCACATCATATGACTCGTCTTTGGTTGTAACAAACACCGAGGAGGCAGAATTTCCTTGCCATATTGTAGCTACCGCCTAATAAGTGGCACAATTTGCATCCTAGTCCACAACAGGGTCCTTTTGGAGGGCACTTGCTGAAGCTAGTTGTGTCTTCCGCTGATTGGTGGCCGCAAAATGCAAGTCTGCACCTCAAGTCCTGCGCCCTGAAATGCGTGCATGCAAGTCAGGGTGCGAAGACGGTTCAAGAATCAAGATGCCTATCCCCAGTTCGTATCCCACTTCACGATAGGGCCAAAGTATAGCCGTCCTGTTGTCTTCGCTGATTGGCGGCCGCAAAAATTCGAGTAGGGGTGTTTGGTCCGCGCCTCGACTTGCGCCGCGTGCAAGAAAATATGCGACGCCCGAGAGCCTTTACTTCACAGATCCAAGCGTAACTACACGACTATGGATTTCTTTACAGATATTGTGCCGCGTTGAACAGCTCAGACGGTTCAACTTCATGATATGGCGCCAAAGCCTGCAGTCCAACACAAGGTCGATGCCATAAATTTTTCTGTGACCCCCAAACATGTCGCGAAGGTTCAAGGTCTCCGGACCGTCGATCGATGAGATAAAATATTCACAAGCACGATATCACGCGGCCTCGACCGGCTCCAAATCGCATCCGCACACGCGATATCGATCTTCTAGAAATTGTGTTGTTCCTCAAGAGAAGCGCATCGCTGCATTTGGCTATGTGGAAAACCCCAAACAATGGCCTGCTCATTCTATCCGAATCCTGGGCAAGACGCTGGAGCGAATACTACTCAACATTCCTTCACACACAGTCATGTATTTACCTCCATATTGGGAGTATTGGTCACGATTTTCAGACCCACGGGAGTCATTGACTTACCCCTGGGAGGAACTGTATCTGACTAAGGTATTGGATGACTTAGACCTTAGAACTCGATTCCTGTCCCACCCGACTTGTGTCGAAGACTGCTGGAGCAGGATGCGGTCACGTTACCAAGGAGGATTTCAAATATCTACCTCGGGTTTTATGGAGTTTGCCAGCTGGTCGCGCTACTTCGATGGCGGGGACGTTATTCTTACTGTTGATTTTGAATTGTATCAAAGAACAGAGTATCGAGTCTGCAATGGTATACATCCAAGTGATGCATGGTCCGGGATCTTTAGACCATATACCTCAGAGGCAGTTCATACTCCTTTCTGGGGCGACGTTTACTTCGAAGGCATGCCTGGATTCGGTGTTGCATTTGTGGAAAGGAACACGTTCTTTGTTTGCAATAAAGTTACTCTGTGGATGTATCCTCATAAAAGGTTACTCAGCTGGATCTTCGTAGAAGCTTACCTCGAGAGAAAGACATCATATCCGCAAGATATGTCTGGGAGGAGCTTATCCTCGGAACTTGCAGGAAAATGTTCAAGACAATATTCGATGACCAGGCCAATGACACAAGTCATCAACCAGGGACAAAACACTTTGATTGCGTGGAAATGCGCCTCAGGAAAAGGGAAGTCGTGGGCCAAGTGCTGTTGTGTCAAGAGGCCCAGAAAACGCAGGCGAAGCCTTGCAAGTAGTCAGCAGACCTCATCCAGACAATGGCCGAGAACCATTCCTAAGATCCCTGTTGCATTTTTGAGAGGCGAGAGATTCACCTCATGGCGGCCGAAGTTGAGAACTTCAAGCCCAAGGCATGTCAGATCGACATCGCTCGATATTTCGGACATTGAAGATGACGGCGATATATCCCACTTTCTGGAGCTCCGTCCTGAGTAAGTGTTCACCTGGACATGATGAGCAAGTTTGGTTGTAAACGACCGCAGAGAACACTGACAGGACTTCCGTGCAGAGTGGGACGGAAAATCGAAGATCGCAGCTCGTTCATCAAACTGGCGACGACGACGACGACGACGACGATTCCAAAGTCCCTCGACAAAAGAGCAACATCGCGCGAGTGGATAGGATACAGGACTTACTCTGGCTTGGTTCTTGGCTCGAAATATCGCCTGAAAGGGTTGATCGAGCCAATGCAGGAAAATCATGCGATATATCGAGCCGAGAGTCTGCTCTGCAATCTCTCATCAGCATATGAGGCACATCTATTTGACCTGGACGAAGGCATTGCAAAGCTCCGCACATCCCGAGTCCGGAATTTGAAGAGGACGCAGGCTAGACCATCAGTAGCCGATCAGTTCAGATATGGAAAGTCTGTTTGGGTTGTGTTGCAATGCTTCGAGGAACAGCTCACCAGCCAGAACGGAGGGGATGGAGCATGGCAACCATTGCCTTTAGACACGTAAGTCCCACACTTTTGTTGCGCAACCCGCAGGACTAGGGGTAACATCAGGTTTGACTACCAACCCTTTCTAATCAGGTACTGAGTTGTTGCATGAATGTGCAGATCTCTACCAAGACCAGGCACATCTGAGTATGAGGCGTTGTTCCCTACCATAGGCGCCCTTGGTAAGTCATACCACCCAGCGCTCAGAGAATCTCAAGAGCGTTTTATTAACGTGCTGGTCTATGTAAGGATCTCCTGCCACTCTTCACGCACCTGCCAATTCATACAATACAGCAGCTTCGTCTACTCTCGCCTTGTCATATGCTGCCGTGCTCCGAATGCCACCACCTGTCCCTGCTCAAACTCATTCTGCCATGGAAATGTCGAACGGAGGGGAGCATATCACAGCAACCGAAGAAAGGAAACGGACTCGCCGACGAGATCGGCAAAGGGAGTCGCGCGCATACAAGCGACTTTTGCGCAGGCTCGAGAAAAGTGGCGATTTTCTTCAGGCGAGTAGTTCTCAGGAGGTACATGTCGGGTGAAGTTGTCTACATTCCTCAACTTCGTCATCAGTTTGAGGTCGTCTTGGTTTCGCTCTAGGAATAATCCTACGAGCTACTCACAGCCTGCACCGCGTGAAGGTGCGACCCCTGCGCATGCCTCGGGAGCACTTGCTCAGCCTTAACGGCAGTCACGAAGAGTTGTCCCGTCTGTTGTTGTTATCACATCGTGATCATCCACGGAGACTCACCACATGACTGGACAACCTCCTAGTCACGTGTCTCAGCCTAAGCACCGCACCACCGGGGGCTTCAGACTCTCTCGAGGCAGCTCTGATAGTTACCCCTCATCTACTGATCTTTCTCATGATCATCGGAACGTTTGGAGGCTGCCCGTACAGCACTCGAATGCAAGACAGCCCAGTCTCGACGTGTCAGAACCCTCTCCTTATTTCTTGACACAAGCCCACTTTTGCGACAACCCTCCAATTCATGCCTGGCCTTGGTACCACGTTTCGTTCTTCGCGCACATTTTGAAGACTTTTGATGACGAAGAAGGGTATCAATCCTCAGAGTCTCATATTCCCCACATCGATCACACACGATTTTTTGTCCATTGTGTTTCAGTCGATGGCGCTGCATATCCTTCTGGTCCTTCGTGCTTATAGCGCAGTCACCAATGCCGCAGATGATCCGGCTACGGCGGTGTGGACATGCGTGATTGCTGCAGAGTTGTTAGCTCATTTACGAAAGCATGGGGATCGTATTCGAAAACTTACGCGAGCGACCCTCGGGTTTCGAAGCCGACCCGACAATCTGGACAACGCAGAAGTAACGCCCTTTGTAGAGGCATCGTGTGTTGCAACAACGAATGATCGGATACTGGTGAAACACTGTTTGAAAGTGGAAAGGTTTCCAGCTCAATCGACGTGGTATATGGAGGAGATCGTGAATTCGTTCCCTCTACGGGTGATAAATCATTGGCGTTCTGGCTCGCTCCGCCTTGCAGAGCTTGGTTTCGATTATGATTGATATCCGAGAGGTCCGAATGACAGTTGGGTTGAGAGCCAAGAGAAAGGGAGGAGTCGCTCGGTTTGGCCGAGTCATAGAATATTGAGAAAGTTTGACTGTCGAGGCCAAAGACTGGCACCTGCTCAACAAGTCCGACCAAAGCCCCTGGTCTTATCGCAGCGTTGATCGGCGCATTTTCAAGCAATGACGATACGCCCGCAGATTCGTCAAGGCCTGGTTGTATAGAAACAGACGTTCTTGAACTCAGACCTTGGATTTCTGGAACATCGCCATATACTGAATCAATGTACAGATCGTGCTCAACAGAGCTACGGCTTAAACGCTGTGGGCTGTGGTCGAAGTCTGGCACGAACTGCCAGTGTTGTTGGGAGAGGTGGTCAAAGCTGTCTTCGCCAGTTTGAATCAAATCATCAGTGCATTCGAGTGGTGGACTCTGCCCACTACTTGTTATGCGATGACCATGATGGCTATATAGAATGACGTGTGCGCAGAGACGTCAGGTCCCTGCGCAGCGTCAAGTTGTTTGATGGAAAGGGTCTGAAAGGACAAGGTCCGAGATCTCAATAGTGGACGCTCGAGCAAGGTCAGATAGTGTTCGGGTGGCTATGACCCTCTCGACAAAGGCTTTTGTTTCACTCGAGTTCTCCTGCCTGGTAGGTGTGCACTGGATCGGGTGGTAGTAATCTGAGATATTAGCACGGGTCTCGAACTGACTCTCGCACAAGCAACCCCCTCCGACCCAGCTAGCCGTTCCAAGAAGGAAAGGATAGCAAAGGTCGAGAAGAAAATCTCAAGCACAGCGGAAGAAGAGAGAAGAAATCAGATGGCATTTGCAAGTGGTCGGTGGTGTTATAAGGGGGCCGCCGAAGCAGGTTTGGCTTGTGGAATTTGATTGGAGGCCGCAAAAGCTTGCCCCACTCGATGGTGCCTCGCCTCACCCACGTTCCACTGGCACTTCAGCTCTCAGCTTGCCTTGTTCATGGCCAATTGTAACACGCTTGCAACCCATCCCTTTTCTCTCGGGCGCTGAAACTTGAAGCTTTTGCACAGCGCCAGAATAATCCTATTGTCTTAGTCGGAAATTCTGTGAATATGTTCGGTTGCGGCCTACCACTAAAGGCGTGGCAGCCCTTCGCAGATGATATGTGACCGTGACATTGTTTTCCCGACCCATCTGGACCAGATTCTTTTATTGTACTTAACATTCTGCGGCCTACCACTCGGGAATGGAGCGACGTGCCCACGATTATGTAGCTCACATTGAGGCCCACGTACGAGCCAGAGCAATCAACTTGAGAAGATCCACCTCAAATTGCGGCAATCCAGTAACGGCGACACGATGTTCCGTGTTACTACGAGGAGTAGGAGCGAGAGCTACAATGATCTCAAATATGACTGAGTTCTTGTGCAGTATTTCTATCTGCGAAGGTCCCCTCCTAGTCACAAGATGCACGGCGTGCACCCCAACAATTTTCACAAAGCTACGCGGGATACTATACAACTTGTCAAAATGAATAACATCAAGAGTGACGGCACCCCGAGCACAGCGAGAACAACGTCAGAATACAAGATTCAAAGTATGATGCTGATTCGGAAATGAGTGATCGGTTCGAAATACACTCAATTGCTGCTGCTAACATATTCTTTCAGAAATCGAGGCCAAGTGCATCACTCGTACGAGGTTGGACCTCTGGCTTGAACAGCCCCAGCACGAAGACCCATGGAATGCACAGCATACATATGACCACAGTGGTCAAGTCGGAGAAGAGCTCGGAGATTCTGAAATTGTGAAGCTGGCAGCAGCAGCCCGAAGCAGACCTGCAACATGTCGGAGAACGAATCCATCGACTGCTCAGACTCCAAGCACAGCAGGTACAAGCTCCCGTAAGAACGTTGTGGAGACTAGTGCTTCGCATGGGCCTCAAGAAGAGACTACTATTTTGCTTGACTTGAAGGGCATTGAAGATTTGGCATTTGTCGGCGCTGGAACATGCACTGCAAAATAGCCGTCTATCGACTATGGAGGCTTCGAAGCGATCGTCGCAAGATTTATAAAACATCGTAGATATCATCCAATCGAATGCTTTGTGAGACCTTTGTGCATGATATGGTGAGATGTGTTGATGCTGGCGATATGGCATGACGGGATTGAAATCGATAGGGAGTGAATTTTACTGAGGATCTAATTCCAAAAATGCGCTGTTGTGAAGAGGGGTGCTGAGTGCACCAGAATCTCGATTTTTGTTCAACTTACTTTGTATTACTTACTATATCGTTGTCTCAATTCTCGTTTAGCCAAGAGTCGACTAACACATCGATGGTGAGGCCCATCTCGCTGAGATTGTCTAGTATGGCCGCATTGACGATTCCCATACCCAAAGCCAAGATCACTGGCGAGCGTGACTGTGGAGCAGAGTCTAAGGATGACTGTGCTGTGTGGAAGGACTGTGTGCTGCTGGAATCAGATTGAGCTGAGACTGCAGTGTAGAACGATTGTGATGTGGTAGAGCTAGCCTGAGATGCCTCTACGGGTTGAAAACGGGACGATGCGTCGCTGCTTGTTTGAGACGTCGCGGCGGAGCAGAAGTCGGTAGATGTGACACTGTGAGTAGAGTTGCTAGATGGTACGGTCGGTGTGGGACGTCGCACTCCGGAAAACAAAGGAAGCGGTCGGTCAACATCGGCAGTAAACTTACCGTGACAACGATACACCGGCTTCTTCAACTGGGAGGCGCTCTCACTTGGGGTGATTGAGCAAATTGACGTGCTCGGTGATGACGAACGTCGTCGACAACGGTGGCGACGACGGGAAACTTGGGAAGCGCTGTCATCCGGAGTTATCTCATTGTCAGAGCCGTAAGGCATGGTGTTGGGAGACGAAGACGCAGGAGGCGAGTCAGATCCGAGCGATGAGCAAGTTCTGCGGCCATTGAGGAGGGGCCTCGAAGACAATGATGGGAAGGTCGTCTTCCGGCCGCTCGGGACGTAACTGTAGGTAGGACCATCAGACATTGTGAGTGGATTGAAGGTAGAGTGCTGCACCCACATATCTATGACGGGTATCATCGGATACATTGGGCTGGCAAGTGGGCTGAAGTCGCTGGGTACTGAGGACGTGTAGTCGTTACGGTCGCTGTCGAAGTGCTGCTCTCTGTCAATATCCTGGCGAGTTGGCGAGGATGGCAGCAATGGTAAATTGCTAGCCATCGCGATAGGCGGGAACGTATCGAGCTGTTGGGGTTAGCAGGTTGTTGGGAGACAGAGGCGAGTCTGACGTAAGCTATTTCTCGTTGTGCAGTGTGTGCACCAAGAAATGCGTGTGGTGATCTCGATTCTGACTTGTATAGGTTCAAGAACGTGCAGCGTGGGTGTCGAACTCATACCCAACACGGTGCTTTTGTCTACCTTCTTTGTCATATGCATCTTTGGTGACTCAACGAATCTTTGATGAATAAAGAACGGGTTCTGAACCTGGAAAATAACAAGAGGAAAGAAACAATGTCATAAACCATCGACAATGATGTGTGTGCAAAAAGGACAAAGGACTTGGTGACTCGGTATGGACTGCGTGGGAGATATTTGTAGTTCGGCCTAGAAGTCTTCGGTGGAGCATAAACCTGGTTTTCCCAACTCGCCCGAGTTCGAGCTCTCTCCCTCTCGCCATGTTCTGTTCTCCATCAATGCTTCGACGCAGACTCATCTTTGCTATGTTGTAATCAGGTGATACGGCAACAGGAAAGATAAATGGAAGGCGAGGAGGGTTGCATTTCAAGACAAGTGCCGTCAGGCCATGACTCTTGCTGGCTAGCACGCGACGCCCACTCCTGCGCCCGAAATCATTCATAGGCATTCAAACATCAAGCCTGAGGAAGACCATTGGGCCGCCGTGCAGCCGCGCCTGCCTGAGATGGCTGGACTTGCAGTCGTCCGTCGGGGAGGACTTCTCCTTTGCTTCTTATCTTCACTGCTGATGAAATTCGCCATAGCCCTGGCACGATTGATTTGCTTTCATCATCGAAAAACGCCCTTGAACTGCAAGCTTTCATTGGGATCTTGATGGATCCAGTCACCGCCATCAGTGCGTCGTTTGGGGCACTCACATTGATCAAAAATCTCAGCGGAGTAGTTTTGTCAGTTAGAAGAGCGTATCGTGACATCGGCAATGTTATAGAGGAGCACGAGCACCTTGGGCAAGAGATCGATGCTATCGGTCTGCCCTTGACCATCCTGGAGTCTGAGATCAGAAGGGGCGTTTTGATCCCCGACATCGACGGCTGGTGGTCGGGCGATAAATTGCAAGAACTTCTCTTGAGCTGCACCAAGACTTACTCCAGGCTACAGACCATCTTAATCGACATCACCAGAGACAGATCCAATTTTCAGAAAGCAAGACAATATCTTCGTTCTCGGCAGTACGACAAGGAACTGGAGCTGTTGAAACACAGAATGAAGACTTACGTGCTGGCTCTGAACGTTCCCCTAGCCGTTTTGACAACTCGAAATGCTCCTGTTCCGGGGGAATCCGGTATTCACTCGTTGACAATGGATTTGCTCGCAGACAGTCTAGCCAAGTTGACTGAGTCGACGGGTCAAATACAGGCTGACCTGAATGTATTCCTGACCATTCCCCGGAGCATTCAGTCTATATCAGCGCCAATCGAGGCTGCCTTGGCTGATGCCACAGTCGGGCGGAGTACTGAATCAGATGATCCAGAAGCACAAACGACTTTCCCTGAAGCACAAAACGACACGTTGAACATGCTGTCCCTTACTGACCACAGTGCCCTTCCTGACAGCGAAGAACTACTGAGTATTGTGGAAAATTTGGTCGTGAGTGCGAGCAGTGTTGCGCCAACACTGTCTCTCTTCAGCGATGCATCCAGCCACCTCGAGGTTGGCCATGTAGCAGCATCTCAGCATTTCCGTCAACATGGAAATGAAAGCTTACCCTCAGTTGCGGTAAATCACTCTCAAGAAGATCAACTCGCCACTTCCGTGTCTGTTGTGGGCGTTCCTCTGACGCGCAGATCCCATCTGCGTATCTCGTCGTGGGTCGATGGTCTCGAATCCGCGCACAACGATTCTCCCACACAAGGAAACGAGCCCTCCGGATCATTGGCAACCGATACAAATCATATTCTATCGGGTTTATCTTCCTTATCTATATCAACAACGTCATCTTCTGCCACTCGGTATACACTCCCCTCCACTATTCGACCGAATGCTACAAAATCGCGCGAAGAATTCTTCAGGCGGCAGCTACGAAGAATCAAGATATTTTTGAATGATGGGGAATTTGAAAATGCATTTCTACATCTAAAAGGGCTCGTGGACAGGGCAAAACAACATCCAGAACTAGATCCTTCTTCGGAAGTTGCTCGATTGATGGAGATAACCCTATCAAGAGCATACAAAGCAGATGTCGGATCTCAGACCGTTTTCCATGACTTCTTTTCCACGAATACACAGTTCAGCGAAGTGGCCTATCAGCGAAGTATGGAGTTACTCGACCAAGAAGATTATTGGGGTGCCAATCGCTTCCTCCAGAAAGTTGTGGGTGGCATTGAAACCGCGCGTAGTCGAGGCCAGCTGGTTGATGAAGCCAAAGCAGCTTGGCTCCAGCATTTACTCCACGAGTCGCTTGTGGCGGTGGATCCTTTTGATTGTCAAGAGGCTGAAGCATTCCTCAAGGACTCTATCGACGATCTAAACACTCCAGACGAGCGACGCTATTCCGCCGCCCATACTTTAGCTGAGCTCCTTTTCACCCGTGGTGTTCTTGCCATGGGTCTTGGAGTGGAGCACGATGTTGTCAACGAAGCGAAATATTTCGCTACAGTCGCCGCGGAGGGAAGAGCTGACTTACTTGGCTCAAATGACAGCCGGAGTCAACTATCCCTTGCGTTAGTTATAGCTATTTGCAAGGAGCTTGACGACCCAGACGCTGATATATGGAGTGAAATGCTGAGTGTAGGAATCAAAAGCTCCTGGTCAGATCCGTTGTGGTGCCTGCGCCGGTGCGAACAAGTCATGCGAGGCCTCTGTGAGAATGATAGATATGAGAGGGCCGCATCTGTCGGATGTAATTTCCTGGTAAGTAGGTATGAGTTTCGGAGTCCCCGACCTGGGTTTCTTGGCCCGTGTAGCTGCATCGGGCAGTTCTTCATCCGCAATAATGGATTTTTCTGGCCGAACGCGAGTTTGAAAAAGGACAAGCACGATCATGAAGAAGCGAAGCGACATAATTGTTACTGGACACGGTATAACTCTTGGGGGTTTTGCCCGCTCGAGTATCTTGCTGCCGCACGGCCAAAGGTAGGGATCCGTTCGGAATGCGTTGAAGAAGTTACATACATTCTTACCTCCTACCCTGCATACAAGGGAAAACTATCCCTCCATTTCGTCCGGGGGCCCGAAACCATCAAGCTGCTGTTGAATACGGCATCTGCAGAGGACATAGTAAAGTGGATGGGCACTGATCCTCATACTTGGCTCTGGGGCCAGGGTTCAGGAATTGATATCGATCTAACATCCTGCTACGAAGCGGCCATTACCAACTTAACTCACAACTGGCTTGGGGGGCAGGTCAAGTACATTGAAAAATTACGGGAGATGCGAATTCCCCAATTCTGCCGTATGGTTGAATCTGTCGAGGGAGCGAGCCTGCTCTGCAACATCAAAGTCAGTAAATTTTGCGATATTGACTTTGACGATCCAAATTACCCGCGCTACAAGAAGGTTGAAAAGATCTATCCGAAACTCTCGATACTGCAAATTATCTTCCGAATTCCGCATGTATGGGACTATCGCTACTCGGAATACCGCCTTAATAGGTCTGATCCATTCATCGCCCGATATTCTCTTTATGAGAATTGGTTCATTTTAATGGAATCGCACGGGCTCGCCTACGATCGGACTATGTTCTCTGACGCACGGAGCCTGATTGCGAACTTTGTCCAACAAGGCGCCGCTGTAAATGTGGCAGATGGTCGCGGCGATACTCCTCTGCATCATCTCAGTAGGCTGGCATTTTGGGCCACTATGTGGGACGACAATGGTGCAGCAAGCGGACGCATCAAAGATCTCATCAGACTGGCCGAGCTTTTCATATCCCACGGCGCACGATCTATGCGAAACAGGAAAGGGTTTAAACCAGAGGACTATTTGACCGTTGGTGATTCCAACCACGGAATACAACATCAATGCGGGGAAGACCCCGAGGGCTATCACTCAATGAGAAAGGACTGGGCTGCCAAAGTGCTGTTCAAAATCTCAAAGCGCCCTAAGAAGGGCTTTCTTTCTGGTGGGAAGAAGTCACCAAAGGACCTGTGGGAGTCTAAAATCGCGGCCTTCTGCGAAGGTCATCGCCAGTTTCTTGCGCCCATCGCTAATGTCATTCGCAAGGCGAGTGAATAGATTACAACCTCTGGCATCTCAAACCTGGTAGGCGTTTGCGAGAGAAACATTGCGTACAGAAGAGAAAGATACAAGCTGTATACAACGGGATCGTTGGATAACAGTTAAGCAGGCGAATTCAATAGAAGGCAACTCAGGTATCTCAGATGCGAACTCTATGAAGGACACGTTGCGCTCTGACCTCCGTGACAGCGCTAACATCCGCCGGTGCCTGTTGTCTACCAGCTTTTCTCTCTCTCATCCAGACTTGCCAGTCTGTCTCAAGCCCCTAGCTAAGTCTTCTTATCCAGCTTGCAGGGACTCGGTCCAAGTCTTCCGCTCGACCAGCCCAGGAGCCGATTCGCAATGTCGCTTGCGTAGCACCGTGTCGCGGCGTCGATCGCACTGCCCAGGTCGCCCCCCGTGGCAGGCGGTAAACTGTCCGGGCCTGAGTTGTATAAGCGCGCGGCGCGGTAGAACGCCTGCGCAGGCTCAATGCCCGGCACGGCGGATGTAGCTTGGTTCAGCGCACTCACGAGAGTTACACCGTCGACGGGTGCGGCGGCGCCATCAACGATCATCTGGTTTATGACGCTCACAGGACAGGGGACGTCTACAGCGCCGTTGTGGTTGCAGCTGCCTTTGCCTTCGAAGCTCTGCAGCAGGCCTGGGTTCGGGTTGGCTAGCGAGGTGGTCTGGACTCGCACGCAGCCGTTTGATTCCTGGGCCACGACGGCCAGGATGAAGCGCGAGTCGAGCTGGACATGGGAAGCGATGGCGAGGATCGCATTTTTGAGCTCCAGCGTCTCGAAGTCGGAATTGTCTGGTACACCAGCGCCGCAGTTCTGGCCTAACGATGACTGGAGGTTGTTCCACTGCTTGTCGAAGCTCAGCCACGCGGACATAGCGGGCCAGCCCTGCTCGACGCTGCCGCTGCCGTCGTACTCGGTGTACGTGGTTTGGGGATTGGTTGCGCCGGCGCCTGTGTCGACGACTTTGGCTAGTGCGCCGGTGACTTGTGCGAGAGCCGTTGGGGAAGGTGGTATGGTCAGAGTTTGTCCGATCGAGAGCGCGGTCCAGGTGACTGTAGGGTTTGCAGACGAAATGGCGAAGAATGGGACATCGACTTTGGAGGCGATCTCCACACCGGTGTCGCCGGAGGAGACTGTCCATGCAGTAGTAACTGCGCCGGTTGTGGTCGGTAGTTGGTTTGAAGGTATGGGAACAGGGCTTGTGATGGTCGGCTGCTTGCTAAGTGCGGTTCCGAGAGCAAAGTCGGCAGGCATGGAGGAGCATTGAGGAACTAGGAGCGCCAGAACTGGCGCAAGGGCCAGGAATCGGACCATTTTTGTTTGTTCGAACCGGGAATATCCTGTTACATGGAGCAGGTCAATGTGTTGAAGGTTTGATTTCGAAGAGTGTATGTTGTGTAGGACGGTCAACAGTGGTGGGAAAGATCGAGAAGATCCAGATCGAGAGACTGCAGGATTCAGCAACGTGCGATAAAAAAAATACCCTGAAGAGAAAAAGATAACTGCAGCGGGCAGCAACAGTGAAGTGGCCACTGATTAATGGCAGTCGTGCAAAGGGAAGTGACGCCCCCCGTAAAGTAAATAGAAACACCAACTGCCTTTTGGGACGTTTTACCACAATGTAATGTGATATGGGACACGACACCAAGAGAAGAAAACCCATACCATAGACAGCGGTGAAGGGAGTCAACTCACTGTATTGTTCCACTTGGTCGACCCCAGAGAGTGTTTTGGTGACGTGGGTAACGATCGCTCGGGACCACCGTTTGTGCCTTCTTGTAACCAATCTTCGTTGGTGCCTGTCCCCTACTTACGTAGCCTTTTGTGAGGTTCGAGCCCGCGTCACATCGAGAGCTGGATGACGAGATCGGTGAGAGAGAAGGAGAAGAATCGAACCAGGGAAAGCGGGTGCGAGACAAGAAAGAGATTTGCACGCAGGTACAAGAAGAGGAACAACGAGGACGTCTTCCACACCAATACAGACTGATCAGAGTAGGCAGGTGTCCGGCCAGCTGTTCGAGGGAACAAAATCTGGTTTTCGCCCCAAAGAGGGATTCTCTATCATATACGTACAACCACTCTTTGCGGCGGATCTCATATTCGTACATGGTAACTGGAACATTGACCGGTCTCGGGGGAAAGGGGGAGAAAGATTTCTGGTTCGCTTTCCGAGGGGATTTCTGAACACCTAATTGACAAATGTGGCATCGACCTCCTCGTAATGATCGAAGAATCCCTTGTACAACTGCACTCCCAGGCCGGGATCGAGCGAGCCAGTGGTTGCGCGGATAGAGTGCATCGAGAGCTGTGGGATGCCGCAGTCGATGGCACGGCAACCTAATCGTGAACTGGGATTGCCGGTGAGAATTAGCGATCTAATAACATGGAAAAACATTTCGATTATTTTCAAATCTAGGGTTGGGCGAAAAAGGGGGGAAGGGAGAGGAGGGATGGGAGAAATTCTTACCTGGTCATAGGCCCAATTGTGCCTCCGCTTCTGCTGTCGTTCCTGATCTGGAATACTTGCAGCTTGCTCCCGCATTTCTCGGCGATCTGGGATAGGAGGGCCGTCGATGCGCTGTCGGTTGTCATGTGTCCATTGGGGTCGGCCGAAACTGTCACACCCACGTTCAGTCGCGGGGCGTGGTTTTCAAGATATGCATGCATAAAATTAGGGTTGGCAGCGTGGATGACATCGGAGGACACCAGGAAGGAATTGGCCATTGTTTGGTTGATGAGGTTGGGGCCCGCGTAGTCGTCGTTTAGGGCCTCGAGCGATCTCGAGATCACACTCGACATGAAATTGGACTGGGCGCCTTGGCGTAGCTGACTTCCGACTTCTTCGTCGTCAAAGCACCCGACCATCTTGATGATTCCGGGGGAATCGTCGTCTAAGGATATGAGCAGGGCCTCGACCGCGGCGAAGCAGCAGAGCTTGTCGTCGATTCTGCCCGCAAAGATGAATTCCTTATCCAAGCCTCCGAGTTGAGCGGGCTGGACGTCAAAGAGTTCAAGTTCCCAGTTGATGATATCAGTGTAATTCGAGATGTCCAATTGCCCAGCGATTGCCCGGACAAGCTTCTCTGGTTGACTTGCAACGAAAGTGCCTGCGGGCAAGTTCAGAGAAGACTCCTGCTTGCCGTGGATATCCGAGTTGTCTAGTCCAATGATGGGTGTCATGTTGGTTTCCTTATTGAACGGACCCTGAGCTGCAGCGCCGAAATGGGGCGCGAGAGTTGGTATCCGCGCAATAGGCCAATCCAGCTTGACGAGTTTCTCAGCAATGCGCCCGTCCGAGGTCTTCACCAGAACCTTGCCGCCAATTCCAAGGTCACGATCCCACCAGGTCGAGTTCATCGCGCCCGCATAGGGAGCAACTCCGAGTTGAACATAGCCAGCGGTGGTCCGCAACTTGGGTATAGGCTTGAGCTTCGCCGTGAGCGCGTCGACGTGGCCAGCCACAATAGCGACACCATTTCCAGGTTTGTAGTCTTTTCCCACGGCGAAGGCGATAAACGCGCTCCCGTTCCGCTTGGTGTAGTACTTTCCTCCGGGCTTGATCTTCCACTGCTCTCGTTCGGAAAGGGCGACGTATCCAGCTTTTGACAGTCTGCTCGTGAAGTCGTCGACAGCGTGGAAGACAGTCGGATTTTCGGTCATAAATTTTAAATAGGGCTGAGTATATTTCTCGGGGGAGAACTTCTCCTTTTGCGGAAGAGGAGCGTAGCTGGTGGGAGGATACGCAGAGTGCTGAACCACGCGGTCGTAGCCCCTTGACACATGAAGAGGGAGGTCTTCATGGATGGAGGTGAAGAAGCCAGAGGACGTCTTGCGAACCATACTGGCGGTCTGATCTGATTTGGAGGGCGATGGGGAGAAAAGCGACCTAGAATCGTTGGCCGTGTTGGTATATGGCTGACTACCAAGACAGCAAGGACAGCTTCAAAATCCGATCATCAGGAACAGGAGCTCGTCATCTTGCAGCGTCACCTGCACGGCAACCTTATCCTTATCGTCAGAGCCCGCCAAGTGCCCGATCAGCAGCTCTCATAGGCTGCCAGGCATCTGTCAGGTGGTACTTTTAGGGTAGCGCCCTTTAACTGCTTTTAACCAAGAATCCGACATCCAGGCCCCTCGACTCCAGTCTAGCCACCTGGAAATCCAGGCGCTGGCACCAAGTGACTACCAGAGACAAACACGAGCTCAGGCCAGGCTATCGGCCAGGTACATTTCACTTAAGTTACTGTAACGGGCTTCTATTCCAAGTACTTCACATGACTTCAATTTGAGAATACCACACTATACAAGATCGAACGACGTGAGCCCAGACTTGCTGGTCGAGTCCCTGTACACGAGGTTCCCTTGATTCATCAAATATCATCCGCATCATCATCCTCAGCCCCGTCTGTCTTCACCTTTCGTCTCGATGTCAGATTCGACATTTCGTATTCTTCATGTCCAGTGGACACTGCCACAGCATGCGCAGCCCTAGGATTCTCTTCCAAGAACTCCCTCAGTCGCTTCTTGCCTTCTTCCAGGGCTTGTTGAGAGGCTGCACTTGCCATCTTCAACATCGGGCCCCAGAGATTGAGGGTGTACGTGACATAGGCACCGATTGCCAGTAGGATGAGAAACATAAAATAGAGGGGATTCATGAGCACTAGATATCCGGTTAGTCACATGCCTCGACGGCAAAGCGCTCGAAAACTTACCGGCCATAATCTCATTCCACCCCAACGCCAGCAAAAGGCCGTAGAAGTAAAGGGGTACTTGTGTCATTCCGCCAATCGCACTACGCTTGGCTTCGACATATACTCCGTCTGCAGCTTTCTTGAACCTGACGGTCAAATCCTGCCGTTTCGCCTCATTTAGAATCGTCGTCTCTTCTTCAAGACTCTTGCCTTCATCCTCGTCAACACCACCGATCGGGGTCAGGTCTTCCTCATCGGCCGGTGTCGCCGCTGCAGGGGTAGGCCCGATCCATCCGTCCAGCGGCGGCGGCGCTCCTGACTCAGAGTTGCGGAAGCGAGCAAGGAGAGGGATGAGCGTCAATGTGCTTTCTCGAGCTTTGGTGTAAATGCCCTCGATATCGTCGGTCGGGCGCCATATCCGAGGCACACCAGCTTCGTCATATCGGAACTTGTCCTCGAAGTTTTCTCGTAGCTTCAACAAGAGATTACCTTCCATCATTTCCTCGTCAATTTTTGCTCGGAGGACGCCCCAAGATTTGCGCCTCAGCCGCCATATTCCAACCTCAACTTCTTCGGCACTGGCGTCAAAGGAGGCTGCCCGGTCGGCGAAGCGCTTCTCGGCATCCCGTACTGTGCTCACAAATAGGGTCCAGATTCGATCCCAGATACCCTTTTCTGCCGGCCTGTCTCCGTGCTCTGGAGCACCGGAACCACCACGCCCGGACCCGAGGGCATTGAACTCGAGACCAATGCTGTCGTTGAGTTTGCTTCGGACCCATCTCTCGACTCGGGTGGCTAATCTTCGCATCTCGTCACGTCGTAATTGACCTGAGACCTTGTCGAGATCTTTTTGATAGAGCGTGAACTCCTGTTTATAATTGGACCAAGCCAGTCCTTCGATCGTGGCTTCTTTCCCTTGCGACTGGAATTTCTCGAGTGCGACCTTCTTCTGCTCTTTGACAATCTCGGCAAAATCGTATGAGGCACCTTTCTTCTGGCCAGCCTTGACAGCAGCACTGACAGCATCGGAAAATTGCTGGACTCCATCTTTGTGGGCAGCTGACAATTGACCCGCGAAGAGCGCTTTTAGTCGCGTATCGATCTTGCTTTCGAGCTCAGTCCGTTTCCTTTGGTAGACACCTTTGTGATATCTGCCAGCCTCAGTCTCGAAGTTTTTGATTACCGATGCTCTGGCTGCCTTCATGGCAGCCCCCAGTCCGGAGATGACTTCCGGTCTTCCCATTCGTGTTGCTTCTCCTTGCTGTGTCTCAAATGGAATAATTGCCTCATCGAAAGCCACCATCACTTCTCTCATGATTTCATCACATCGGAACTGAGCCAGGAGTTCTTGCTGGGTCGGCAGATCGAGGTCCTTGTTATTCACGATCTGATCCCAGATGCCCTCTGCGTAATGTGAAACTCCGTCCGCGGGAATGCCTCGGTGATACTCGGGAAGGAAAATTCCACCCTCGTACTCACCAAGCAGCGCAGCTTTCCTTCGATCCTGATGTCCAACGTTAAACCTTGTCGCCATCTTTGTAATTTCATCCTTGAACTGGTCCGGCTGGTATAACTTGTGTGGTAGGGCGGTAAACGCAAAGTCGAAATAATCGTCAATGCTGCTATTTTCCAAACCTTTCGGCTTCGATAAACTGGTCCATATCCTTGCCATGTCTTGCATCAAGGTATTTCGGAGATTTTGGAGCGGCGTCGTTCCGAGAAAATCTCGGATGACGAAATATAACAGGCTCCGCGAAGTCATCTTCCTGTCCTTGAGAAACAGTTGTAAATTGACTTCAAAGACCGTCTTCAGCAATCCCATATTGGCTCCTTGATATAGCCCGACCTGGTGCTCCCAAATATTGACCATCAATACTTCGCTGGTTGCCAAAGCGAAGAGAGAGCTCTTGCGCTCAAAGTCTTGATCTTCTCCTCGTTCCCGACCGTCGGTGCCTTCCACATCCATGACCAAAATATTGTCGGCCATTTTCGTCGCAGTGGACTTATTTTTTGCCAGCCAGATACCTTTCGTAGTCTGCCGCCTTTCGGACTCGGACATGACGGAGAAGTCGGTGTTGAAGAGCGCATTTAGGAGGGTGGACTTGCCGGTCGACTGAGAACCAAAGACGGAGATGATGTGATAATTGAAGCCAGCATGAGAGACGTCGGAGTATTGTAGATATTTGGCCACATCAGGACTGTAAGAATATTAGCAGAGCAATATTGGCTCGAGTGTGCGCTATGTCCGCACTTGAACTGCTTATCCTCGTCCACGACTTGAACACCGTTCTCGAAGTTGGCATGGCCATTCTGGCCCGTAGAAGCAAAGTGACCATTTATCGACATCTTCTCGGGAGCCGTATTTGCACGATTAATTGGCAAAGGTCTGTTGGGAGACTGCGGCGGAGAAAGAGTCGAGTGCGCCATGACGGTGAAGGACAAAGCCGGCGGGTGATATTAACTAATAGTATCCCTGCTAACAGAAGTCTTGGTTTGCTAAGCAGGCATTGGGAAGAATATACGGACGTCACTTGAGCAGCCACTGTCCAGGGGATCGTGTAAAAGATGGTGTGTTGGCCCTGATTTGAGCGAGGACATTGGCAGGTGATGGGGTTGGAGTGATGTGTCCAACTCGACACCCTGGCTCGTCAAGCGCAGTTAAGTGCGTGCCACAGCCGAGTTCAAACGGTTTAGGGACGGCTCGACTCACGTGCACGCCCGGAAGTGAATCCCCACCCCGTCCTCGAGTGCCTGAGGCCCCTAAAAGATGTTCCGCTCCGGGCGTCGTACCACCCGCCCAAGCCGTCCAAGCTTCTGCCTGGGGGAGGCAACCTTGGTCAACGTCTTTCACTACGCGGCCTCGTTTATAATATGCTTTGTTGATCAGTCGTAGTACTGTTATTTATTCTCTTTTGTGAGTGAGTACAGCGACGTCTAGAATACACCTTTGTCGTGCGCGACGTGCGACTTGCTTTTGAGTCAAAACCTCCGTGCCGAAAGTTGTCAGCTTGATATCAGCTCGATTGGACAACTCCTGCCTGGAACGCCGTATCTCGTCCTTTGTGTGGACCAAGGTTCTGGAAGTCCGATCAAGTGGAGGATCATCAATAGGACTGTCGATTTGCTAGATTTCTCATTCAACGAGTTGTACGGATTGTTCTCGCCCGCGCCTCCCGCGAGGCTGAATCTCCTAACTGGGGAGGAGCTGAACAGGGGCGCCCTGACCATGCTTCAGAATGGTCATTATCGGGACGAGGGGTACATTCGCATGCATCGGAGAGCCTCTTTGCCATTTGAAAAGGTTCAATTTCCTGTCCAACAACATCCCAGGTCTCCTTTGAACTTCATTTCCGTTGCGTACGCCAAACACTTCTAGCCGTGCAAAAACAAACGACAGCTATTAAACCTGAACCGCTCCTTCGGCAGACTCGCACCGATCAGCCTGTTTTCCACAAATTCAACCTTTCATCCTCTTTATCTGTGACATCCATTTCATTACTCATGGCTCCCAAAAAGAAAATCCGCAACAACAAAGCGAAGAAGAACTCGGAATCAGCCCCACGCCCTTCATCGACCATTTCCTGCCAGCGCTGCGGTGCCGACATCATTGTCCCTAAGACGTGCAAACACGGCAAGAAGCTCGTCAATTGTCAAGGTACAGGATGTACCTCTGCCCACATTGACGAACACCTTGCCGACTGCGCGGTTTCTGCTGCTCCTGCCTCTGTAAGGAGGCTACCAGCACCTGCAGGTAGCAGAGCGTGGAGATATCAAGGGATCGCACGGAAAGACATGGAACTGGAAAAGCCTTATTACAAGCCTGATACTCTGGCAGATCTGGAAGTAGAACAAGAGACCTCTGCTTCCGTCTCCTCGCATCAAACCCCTGACCACAAGGCCGCTATGGGCCGTCTCACTGTTGAACTCATGGCAGTCATCAAAATGAGAGGAGGCAAAGCACCAAAATACATCGCAACAGTGCCATGGACGCTGTGGTACAATGCACTCGAACAGAACCCCGTCAGCAGCATCGACGAGTGGGCAGAGAAGCTGAAGGATGTGGCAGAGGGCAAAAATTCTATCCAAGAGATCGGCTATGATGATGAGGATAGTGATGACGAGGCTGGTTGTCCGACACCCGAGGAGGAGGGTGACCCTTAGTTTCATGAACCAGGCTTGGAGTTGGATCGGATTGGATCAGATTTTGTGTGCAAAATGGTGTATACCTGCGACTTCAAAAATGTCACCAAAGGGGCGTGGCTATTGGCAGAAATATTGTGCTGAAGCCAGGACAGCTCGATGGTAATGAAATATCGATTCGGCTTGAGCATGAGGAACATGAGATAATGTTTTGAGGTACCGCTTAGGTACCAACCATCAACGAGGCTTTATCTGTGACGCCAGCCTGTATCTCCAGGCGAGTTCTCGAATATGTACAAGGGACTCATCTTGCATCCGCTCTCTCCTTGTGCACAGTGCTTTTTCTCACGGCATTTTCAGTGCGTCAGCAATTCATGACTGATGCTGAGTGCGAGGATCGTGTGCTGATATGTCTCGGGGCGTGCATAAGCAAATCACCCTATTGAGGCTGATTTGCATCCTTCTTTCTTATGCCCACGTCTTTCTCCCAAGGCATGACCACTTGAGGATAGTCTGCAAATAACTGTCTGTCCCGCAGATGAATAGGTGTCTGGCCCTTAGGTGTGTCTGGGATCGTCTTCTCTAAGCCCTGCATCCGCCAGTCAGCTCACTCTGCGTTTTGAAACTCCTCGATTCCCGAAATTGTGAACAGGGGTCAGTGTAGCACATACGATTTTCTGGAAGACACATTTGTTGAGCACTCTCTCCGGCCGTCGGCATTGCCATAGTTGGTGATTATTGTTCTCCAAGCACATCCAGTGTGCTCGGAACTCTTCCAGGCAGTTTTTGTTGATGTCAGCCAACCTAAAGCATCCAGTCCAGCCGTTAGCATTTTGTCACAAGCCAACCAGGAGTTTCCCATTGCTTCCATCTCTTCATCTATGTTGGCAGGGCCATACTAACACGCTTGCTGCACATCTTGTGACTTTCCTCCCCTCTTTCAAACAATCTAGCTCTCCTCGTCCGTATGCCTCGGTCTTGCACTGCATATAGTCATCGTTGTAGGGTTTACATCTGGCTCCAATAAAGAAAGCTGCGCTCATTAATGGGGCAGAAGTGGCACCGATCTCTTCGACTTTGGGGATGTGGTCAGGCATCGGCGTCGTGTCGACGAGCACGTCTGTCGTGAACCTATGGTCAAGGGGGTCAATATAGCTCTGTCGACGGATGAGAATGATGGCATACCTGGCATCGCGTGACGACATGATTGCGAACTGTCTTCCACAACCCAACTGCACTGTCTAGTGTGCAATTGATTTCGGATGAGGTTGCGAGGCTCATTCAGACCAGTCGACTAGCTGCTGCTGCGGAGCTTCAACGCCAAGGTCTACCCCGAGCTGGCACAACTCACGTGACTATTTTCTTGACCGTCTAAGCTCTGCAAGTTCCTGGTCGTGACATGTCCTATTACGCATGTGGATTACAGAACGGGATTTCTTCCTAGAAAAGCTACGACTTCAATTTTGCTAAGCTACGGCCGCAAGGTAAACCAGCTGTATAGCTACCATGAACCAATATTTACCGCCCCAGGATCCTGATCTCGAGCAGCCGCAAAGGAGGGTATGATAAAGCCGTCCAAGCAAAACCCACAGGGAGTCCCAACTATTTCCAAAGATCAGCATATCCCGTGGGCAAAAGTCAAGGAAAGATCTAGCACTTACATCGGCACCATAGTCTCCCACCAGCTTCGCGATCGGGCCGTAGTAGTAAGTCTGACCCATGCACACAATGGCGCCAGCCCATCCGATCAAGAATGATGTAAACGCGGCCACGCCCACCGGTAATTTCTTTCGATCTCTCCAATCGTCCCAATTGAATCCAGTGCTTCGGCGGAAGATGAATTCGTCCTCCATCACGATAGCAATCCAGATGATGACCCAGTACCCAATCAGCGCGAGGAAGTTCAGGAAGATAGTCAAGAGATGTGATCGACCCGCGATGGCACACACAGTGTAGATGATGGTAGCTAAAGTGGTCCAGATTGGTCGAGGAATCTTGGACAGTGGCGAAAAGAGCTGCTGGAAATTCAAAGCCTGGTTCAACAATAGCATTAGCACCGTTGATAACCCACGGCTATCAAAGCAATTCATGATCAAGAGCTCACCGCGGCATATGTTCCCGGAATGTTGTTTGCGGCCACTCCCAGGGCCAAGACCACGGCACAGAATTTGCCAAAGTTCTGGAGAGGTGAGTATCCCGCAACGATAAGCGCGCCAACGCCCGAGTTCGAGAATGCTTCCGACCACTCCACGTTGGTAGACAACCCTGTGCCCAAGCCGATGCCCAGGAACTCGATCAACAACTTGCCCAGAGTCATTCCCGAAGCCGTCATGAAGCAAATCATCTTGCGGGAAGTGTTCTCCGGGTAATAGACGAAGAAATCGGCTGCGGCAGGCGCCCATCCCAGAGGTCCCGACATGGTCAAGAAGAAATAGCTCACTCGGTTGCCAGCCAAAGTGGCTCCTGAGCCCAACGAATTGCTGCCGGCATTGAAATCAGGGCCTGCGCAACCGATGAAGATGAACAGCACGAGGATGGTCGGGATAGCGATCCATCTGTAAAATCAGCCAGATTTCGTTAGCAAAGCCAACATGACGTGCATGTTCAGTACCCTGGGAGCCTTACTTTTCAAATGCATGAAAACTCTTTATGCCAAAGGTCGCAACCACCCACTAGACAGACACATCAGAACTCACTGTTTCGTCTCGAAAATGGGGATGGATGGAAGGGTTTGTACCGTGATGAGAGCAGAAATGACAATGCCCACAATCACTGACATGCCGTTTCCGTTAACCGCGGAGAGAATCAAGCCAGCAACAAGTGTGTCTACCAGGCCATAACCGATCTCGATAGTCCAGTTCAGAATCACACAGAGCTTGGACGGCCACCATCCCATGGAATATCGCTAGTTCAGGTCAGTCTACCAATTTGCTTTTGATTTCATTGCTCTGACAACTTACTGCGACAACAAGAGTTCGATTTCCAGAGAGTGGGCCAAAGCTTGCCATATAGCCAGAGCAGATTGATCCTAAAATAGTCCCAAACATGCACAATCTGTTTGCACATGTGAGTGTCAGATCTTGTCTCAATGCGGATGACTCTTTCTATACGTACAAGACGGCATCTACAAATCCCAGGCCGTATGCGACAGGTCCAAGAACGCCGAGGGTCATCTGATTGGCAGTACAGCTGCATCGTGGTATCTGGTGTCAGGGCTAAATTTCTCTCAGGTAGAGGAATACTCTCAGGTTGGTAGCGTACTTGATGCTGAACCACAATACACCGACACCAAGGTAGTCTTTCAGGCTCACTTTGCGCTCTCGCAACTCAGGAGGCACTCGCTCAATGCCTCTCGCTTCCACTCCGGCCATAGCATCCAGGCGATTGGCAAGACGCTGTAGCCTATTACTAGCCGCAACAGAGGTGACATTGACCTGTTCGAATGCTCCGGCCTCCTCTGTGGATGATGGCGGGCTATTGGTCGAGGGAACAGGCCCCTTTTCGGAGGGAGGATCCATGATGCGGGGACTACGCGTGCGTACTAGGATAAAGAAGGCGGATCAAGGACGAACTTTACAACAAGAGAGGAGAGCTGACAGGCGCGGGCTTAGATATAAACAAGAGTATACAGCTCATTTGCTCAAACTCGGACGCGGTCACGATGGCATAAGGTTACCCAGGGATCGCCATGAAATGGAAACAACTCGGGGGTCAGCGCATGAGGCTGTACCGGCAATGCATACCTTCTCTATTGTCTTCCTAGACTGCTCTTATCAGGGGGTATACTAGTATAATGAATTTGCGATAAGACGGAGGACGTCGCTATTTACTCGCCAAGCCATAGCCTTATCGTTCCTCGGATTCACCACTGTCGGTCTCTGCGTTCTTCTCCGGCATCACGTTCTTGGCTCGGTCGAAGCATATTGTGACTAGAGAGGTCGGGGAGGATGAACACAATGTCTGTCGATGCCCGCCCCTCAGTTTCCTCTGGCAGTAATTCTGAAGCTCGGAAACATCCATAGAAGTATAGAGACTCCTCAATCGCCAGTAATGGCTGCCCCTACGCCAGTATTTGCCTCTCTCTCACCAACAATTAGATCTCGAGAATGCTAACTCAGACCCAGGCTCCGTTTCAGATCCCTCTTGTGGACTTCAGTCGATACCTCCACGGGTCAGAGGCAGACCAGAAACAATGCGTGAATGAAATCATGGCCGGCTTCACGTCGTCTGGGTTTGTGTACTTACAAAACAGCGGACTAGATCCGGCCACGGCCTTTGGATGGTCGCAGAAATACTTCGCTCTACCGCTAGAAGAGAAGCAGAGGTATCCCAACAAAGACCCTGCGGCGAACAGAGGGTAAGAAGGTCTATGGTCCGTTGGTCCATTTCTAACCCCATTTAAATTTTCAGGTACTCCGGGATGGGTGTGGAAAAGGTGACCAACGCCGACTTGACCAACGAAGAGAACATCGAGGAGCTTCGCAAGATCTTTCCCGACATCAAAGAGTCCCTTGAGATTGGTAGCGAAGCACCCTACGGCTACCCCGAGAAGCCGTACCACAACCAGTTCCCCGAAGACCAGGTACCGGGTTTAACGAAGGCCCTGATGGAATTCTACGTCCAATGCGACCAGCTGCACCGGCTGATTATGTCTGCCATCGCCACAGGGCTCGGCCTGAGCAAGTCGTTCTTTGAGCCACAGATCTCTGGTGGGGACCACGTCCTGAGGCTGCTTCACTACCCTGAGGTGCCACGTACAGTATTGACCCGGGAAGGAGCGGTCCGCGCAGGGGCACACACCGACTACGGTACCATCACACTCTTGTTCCAAGACAGTAGAGGAGGTCTCCAGGCGAGGACTCCGTCAGGTGAGTATGTGGACGTTCCGCCCATTCCAGGCGCCGTCGTGATCAATGCGGGCGACCTGCTTCAGATCTGGTCCAACGACGTGATTAAATCGACTTTCCATCGCGTCGTCGCTCCTCCGGAGACCTCAAACGTCGACGATGGGAACCTTTCCGCTCGGTACTCGATCGCGGTAAGTGTTCTTCTCACCTTCAACCTTTTTAAGATCCCGAAAGCCTTTAGCATTTCTTGTTCGAATATGCCGTTTTGCTCACATTCCGTTGCACTCGCAGTTCTTCTCGCATCCGGACCATGATAAGCTTGTTGAGGCGATCAAGGAATGTATTTCAGAAGCGCAGCCCAGGAAATATGACCCAGTCATGCCCATTGACTGGATGGTCAGGCGGCTCCAAGCAACGTACTAGCCATGCGCTCAGCTCCGGTGTCCATTTTGAGGACGTCGCCTTGAAGTCGCTCGGATCTTTTTATGTCGGAAAAATCTTACACCATTGTTTCCATGCTTGAAATTGTTAGAACCACAACTTGAGCTATATTAAGTGCCTCTGTCAAAATTCTATGAATACCTAAATTGCCATATCGAGTCAATGTGGTTGCATCCAGTAAGCCTTCCCCACACGCTGCAAACCTAGGACATAGCCGTGTGCCGTGGCGAAAGTGTTGATTACCGGATCACATAGCTCTGTGGAGATCAGTCGGAGACGCATAGATGAACGTGTGGAGAGAGCGCAGTGGTACTCGGCGAGGTCGGTCCTACAGGTAGGTAAGCATGGAGATGAATATATGATACTAGATCGCCCTGTTCTTTGGAAAGTGAAATATTAGTTCTTCAGCCGATACCTGAAAATTGCGCGACATCAAGAGGAGTCAATTCTGCTCAGAGCGACAGATTACAACTGGGAGAAAAAGAATGACTTCAAACACTACCTCCAGCTCCCTGCTTCGCGGCTCTGCGATTCTCATAATCTGGGGTAGCCAAAGTAATCTCTCAATCCCAGACGAGCGTGCGCTGAATGACTGGTGGACAAATGAACACCTACCCGAACGTCTCGCCATTCCAGGATTTCATCGTACTCGACGGTACTACTACAGTAGCAGCGATCCTGAATCTGATGATGCAAACAAGGGGAGCGTCCAGTCTGGCACATCGCGAAGATCTCACTACCTAGTTGTTTACGAGGTCTCCTCCCTCAGCACCCTCACCTCCGAACCGTACATGCAAGCGCTCAATACACCAACTCCTGGAACCAAGAAATACCTTCCATTCGTGGCGGGCTTGAATCGATCTGCCTGCAACGTGCTCACTTCGGTGTTCCGGAATGAATTCTCACAATGTAAAGTGGGCGGCGTAGGTGGAACGATTGCACATGTGGTTTTCGAACCACCCTCGTCTCCATCAGCGCGAGATGAGCTGGTCAAGTGGCTCGGCAACGGAGGGTGGAAGATCATTGCCGATTTCTTCCCCAGCGTGCTGGCGCTTCATGTTCTAGAGCATGACGACGAGGCTTCTCGGAGTGGAAGTTCGACCAAGTCGTACGAGGATGTCAAATTTCAACAGGTAACCAGCAGTGCAGGCGAAGCAGGGATGAAGTGGATGTTGCTGGTCGAGTTCTCCGATGCATTTGACGCCCCGTTTGCAAGTTATAAAGAGAAGTGCAAAGCTCTTGCTGAGGGGTTGATGGAACACGGCATTGACCTGTCCAAGTTGAAGGAAGAAATATATGGGTTGTCTGTGGTGATGGAGGAGTAAAGAGGCCCTCTAAGTTCAGAGAGACTTTCGATTATGGTAGTTCCTGCACAGTCAGCAAATTCAAGATCAAGCTGCATCAAACCGTCGAAGCTGGTGTGATGCTTCATCATCAGCTCAGGACGTGGTGGGCGTGTGAGCGTGTAGGCGTGGTGCGGAGTAGCACGGGTATTCGTTTGGTAGATTGCATTGCCCATTGCTGTGAATCTCGACAAAGGAGTCTTCTTGAGTGTGATATTAGTAGGATGTTAGTAGAAGCCTCTCTTTCTTGAAAGGACGTAATTGCGCCCGAACTGGACCTCATTTACTCGTCGACGTCACAAAGACACATCGGCGGCAGCTGCAAGACGCGCGGGAAGCATGTGGTGTGATCTCATACTCGTAGCGGCCTCTACAAAATAACCACATTTCCCTCAGCATTCGACGACCCTGGTGTGAGAGAGGAGAATCTGCAGAAAACTGAACTTCCACCATGTCTAATACCAACGCTGTAATCCTCTCGATCAACGCCGGAAGTTCGTCGCTGAAAACGACGTTGTTTGTCGAGGAAGCGAGTGGCCGCGAACTTCGGCGGCTTGCGAGTGCGGAAATATCTTCCATCAACTCCCCTCCTGCACGCCTAAAATACTCCAGAGGGGCCTCCAAAACCACCAGCGACGTGGGCGACGTTCAGGACCACAAACAAGCCTTTGAGCACGTCCTCGATGCCTTCATTGCGGATTCCGAGGTCCCCGAGGTCTCTAGTAAGGACGATATCGACTACACTGCCCACCGAGTAGTCCAAGGCGGGGACTTTGAGGAAAAGTCAGTCACTGCGCGCCTTGACCGGGTTATTCGAGAGAGCCGCTAACGGGGAACAGCCAATTCATCACCAAGAAGACTTTTGACAAGATCAATAAGCTGTCGGATCTGGCGCCCTTGTACGTACAGCGGCAATCGGAGTGCACCAAGACGAGAGAAGCTGACCGCTGCGCAGACACAATGCCTCCGCTGTCAGTCTCATGATTGCGTGCCACGATCACCTTCCCAATGTCATCAACGTCGCGTGTTTCGACTCGGGGTTCCACCATACCATGCCCGACTATGTGAAATCCTACGCGATTGACCAGAAGACTGCGAAAGAGAAGGGTCTGCGAAAGTATGGCTTCCACGGGCTGAGTTACTCATACATCACCAGAGCGGCCGCCAGCTTCCTGGGTAAGCCGCAGTCTGAAACAAGCATCATTGCTCTCCATCTTGGCAGCGGTGCTTCAGCTTGCGCGATTCAGAACGGCCACTCGATAGATACGACCATGGGCTTGACTCCTGTGTCTGGCTTACCAGGTGGCTCACGGTCCGGAGACATTGACCCGAGTTTGGTGTTCCACTACACGTCTGATGCCAGTGCACTGAGCCCCAACAGCACCAAGGATTTGCATATTTCTACGGCCGAGGAGATCTTGAATAAGCAGTCTGGCTGGAAGGCGCTGACAGGCACGACGGATTTTTCCAAAATTGCGGTTCCAGATGCGCCCGATACTCACAAGCTTGCGTTTGACATTTTCATCGACCGCGTGGTCGGCTATGTCGGTAACTACTATGTCAAATTGGGGGGCAAGGTCGATGCGCTGGTGTTTGCAGGTGGGATTGGCGAGAAATCCGCCTACCTGCGACAAGTTGTAATTGACAAAGTGTCCTGCCTCGGCTTCACGATCGACGAAGAGAAGAATAAGGCTACAGGAGGACATGATGTCACGGACATTGGCGGCAGCAGCAACGGCAAAGGACTGTCGCTACGGACGTTGGTGGTGGGAACGGACGAAGATGTGAGTTTGGTCAAATACAAATACTTGGCCTTGGGAGCTGAGGGATCATTAGTAGAGATTGCTAACGGAGACTCTAGCACGAAATGGCATATTCGGTGTTGGGCATGCTCCACAAAAATTAGACGACAGGAAGACAGCACTGTTTGCCATAGATATTCTATTTGCATTTCACACATTCGCACATTCGGGCTTCGGCATATGCTCAAGTCCAGTCAGTCCGACTGCGATTTGTCACGGCGCTTGGTTCCCCCCGTTCCTGATTGCCGACTGCTTTCCCCTTCCGACTTCCTTTGACTCAGCAATTTTCGCCCGCAGTTTCAGGCATTTTGACAGATTCAGGACAAGCCACTTCGTTCATGTTGCTAACTCAGCAGGGGGACACATCCAATCGGATAAACTCAGGCACGGCCACTACCCCTTCGAGTAGCCGACACCGTTGCGCCATGCGAGTGCCATGCAGTGCGATCTGGCTCGCCAGCTATCCATGGCTCAACAGCACCAACTATACAGCTCTTTGTGTCCGACGCCACGGCTGCTCCAAGGATATTTAAGATCAAGTCGTCGCTGCCGTTCAAGGTGAGTCGCAACATCCACCATCTCCAGCTCGCCAACACACTGTAGCCATGCATTTCTCGACTTCTACCTTGTCCCTGTTTCTGCTCGCAGCAGTCAATGCGGCTCCCACTCTCACTCCACGAGCTACTCCCCAGCGCAACTACACATGTACCAGTTTCATGGTCGCAGTACCCGTGGACAATGCGACTGTGATTGTTCCTCCATTTTCACTCCCAAATCAAGAAGCTGCGACGGCTTTTGCAAACCAAGTCACCATCAGAACTCCCTCTACGCCCGAGGTCAACCTGACCACTTTGACAAAAGTCTTCAACATCAGCGCCGAATACTGCACACCTAACAACCCAGGGCCCAAAGCTTCTACGCTACAAATCCTCTCGCATGGCATTGGTTTCAACAGAAGCTACTGGGATTTTTATCTCCCCAAGAGGCCCAATGATACGCAGTATTCCTACATCCACAGCGCCATGGCTGCCGGGTACAGCACCCTGTCGTGGAACAGACTGGGCATTGAGCCATCCACTGTCGCCGACCCGTACACGGAAATTCAATCGTTCGTGGAAGTTGCCGTGCTCGTAGGCCTCACCACGCTTGCTCGCGCAGGCAATCTGACACATGTTCCGGTGCCCGAGAAAGTCATCCACGTGGGCCACAGTTTCGGCAGCGAAATCACCCTCGCCCTCGCCGCCGCGGCTCCAGAACTGTCCGACGGCGTCGTGCTCACGGGCTACTCCGCCCTGGCCGACTACGCCACGTTCTTCGTTGCCAACACCGGGTTCCACATCGCCAACCTGAACCAACCCAAGCGCTTCCCTGCTAGCAAGTACTCCTCCGGCTTCCTGACCTGGCCTGATAAGTCTGGCAATCAGTACAGCTTTCTGGAATACCCCTACTTTGACGCCGCCGTGCTCGAGTACGCCGAGTCTACAAAGTATCCCTTCACGGTCGGCGAGTTCCTCACCATGGCGGCGTTGCCCGTACATGCGCCCAACTTCGCCCACCCGGTGCTCTACCTCGCAGCAGAGGCTGATCTGATTTTCTGCGGCTCGAATTGCACAGGTCTCTTCGGGCCCGACAGCGCCGCTGTCACAGCTTTCAACGGAAGTCAAAGCGTCGAGACGTATATCCAGCCGCATGTTGGCCACGGCATCAATCTCCATTACAATGCCACCGGCGCCTATAACGTCATTATGGATTGGGCTGACAGACATGGATTGTAAGATGGTGCACGCGCGGCGAGAACAGAGCAAGGCATAGATGATCATATATGTGCAGTACTATTAGGCGGGCGTTGAGCGCTGGTAAAATGTTTTGATCGTGAACTAGTAATTTGTCTATAGAACGGCTTTAGCTGGAGAATTCATACGTCATTTGAAACTGGTTTCAGGCCGTTACGCCCGCCCTTCGATAGAAATCCGACTTTGACCTGCGGAAGTGACTTTGACCAATATCGTTGTGGTTGGCGAGGTCAGGAGCAATGGCCCGTTTGGTGGGTGGATATAGGATGCAGCGCACAGTATTTGTAACGAATTTCACGTCTAATGATGTGCACCTCGAGGTGAGACCAAGCGATGTCATACAGTGTTATAGAACGGTGCATATAAGATTTCGAGGTATCGATCAACCTCAATGTATTGTACAGAGTGCGTTCTAAGAAATATGTTTGACACGTTGTACATGAGAATTTTGGCGCTGGCCCGGTCGCGTACCTGGACAAAATGCCTTACCAGAAGTTGGCGTCAGGCGGAAACCCATGCGTCCGCTCAGCCTGACACATTCCTCGAATCTCACACCTCCCTTGCCTTTTCATTATATATCGTCAAGTATCCAGAATGGACCATCTCCCTCTCCCGACACATGCCCCGCGACAACATATCCAAGTGCCGTACTACACGTGCACCGACTATAAATACACCTACAGCCGACCATGGGCATCATACCATCGACGACACGGATTCGCCGCGTCGAAAGAATTCTATCCGCGCCAGGACAGACCATACCCAGCGCACTTGAAGCCACGGCTTGCCGCGTCGAAAGAATTCTATCCGCGCCAGGACAGACCATACCCAGCGCACTTGAAGCCACGGCTTGCCGCGTTCGTGCAGTCTTGGCTCTGGTTCGGGCTGTTGCGGGAGTTCCTGAACGAGGAACTGCATGTTGAGGATTGGACTGCTCCATTCGAGCAGCGAGAGGGGGAGGCGGATGGTGCGAATGGGGAGCATGCGCTGCGCGTATCGACGAACAGGTTGCTAGCCAGACTAGATCGATGGATCGAAGTGATTCAAGAAAAGAGTGATGTTGACCGCGCTGCGGAGTTGAAGGCCGTCGATTTCTTGCTCCACGACGCCGAGAGATCTGAGAGTCACTTTGAACTCTCGCCCACGAGTTTCCTCGAGGTATGGGATGTTCTGCCCGAGCCGCTACTTTTGTCGATGAACATCTTGGTCAACACACTGAAGATTGCGCGAAATGCTGCCTTTGTCGAGATTCCTCCTCTTCCAAGGCACACCGGAATAATCTATGACATTACCGAGCGTACAATCAGGCTTGGTGGCTGGTGCCCTGTCGCTGTCAATGCCGTGGCACAAGGCTGTGACGCAGTCTCGCATTACTGCGTCTCTCGGCTAGGTGCGGTGAAGAGCCCTCAAGACCATGCCGCTTGTAGTGCCGATATATGCTCAACGTTACAAGTAGAGCATGAGACTTACAGAACTCGACATGTAGACGACGGGTGTCGATGCGATATGTCTGAGCCACTTGGTCGTCTTGTGGCCACGGCTCTTCAAAGTAACAAGATCCCTATTATCCGTCTTGATGGAGATAATTGCAAGTTGGAAGTCACCACATCTGACCTTCATGAGCACAATTTTGTTGCCATATCGCATGTATGGTCAGACGGTCTCGGCAACTTAAATCACAATAGTCTTCCGTTGTGTCAGCTTCGGCGAATTCAAGAACAGGTCAACGGTGCAATGAAGACCTGCCATTGTAAATCAGATGATAAAGTCAACAGTCTCTTTTGGATCGACACAATTTGTGTGCCAGTGGGCAATGATTTCCAAGTCGAAAGAAATTTGGCAATCTCTCAGATGGTACACGTATACCGAGAGGCTTCCGTGACATTGATTTTGAATGCAGAGCTAAGTAATATACCTTCATACACATCCCCCTGGGAACTCTCAGCAAGGATCAACCGAGCAGGCTGGTTCCGTCGCCTGTGGACATTGCATGAAGGAATCATTTCACGAAGATGCCTCTTCCAGTTGAAAGACCGAGCAATAGAATTCCTGGAGCTCACAGCGAGGCCGCCTGGTCACCGTCGCACGATCTTGTGCAGAATTGAGGAATCCATTCTTGAACAAACTTCGCGCATGTACACAAACATGCAGACCTTCAAATCGCTGTCAAAGGCTGAACGGAGCCGAGAGATATGGACCACGTTTAAAGGAAAAACAACCAGCAACGCTGATGATGAGACGATTTGTCTTTCAAATATGCTTGGACTCGATCTTGCTCCTATCCTAGCAATTGACCGCTTCGATCCTGATGTGTGCCCGAAACGAATGAAAGCTTTCATTTTACAACAGAAACATTTCCCACAGGACCTGATATTTGAGGTTCAAGCCGGCAAAGATACGAAATCCTTCCAGGAAACGGGATTCCGAGAACCGGGGTTTAGGTGGGCTCCGAGGACGTTTGTGTTCGATCAATGGGTTGATTATGGAACTATTCGCCAGTCCCGTCTGGCGACAGCGGATGCAAGAGGCCTGCATGGCAAATTTCCCGGACTATTGCCAGACGTTAGTTGGGAAGATGTCTTCCGCTTGGCTCGTCGAGACCCAGTGCTGGCGAACTTGCCAGATCCTTCCATGCGCGCCTTGATCATGGAGATATCATTCGTAGTACCGGGACAGTGGGATTACCATTATGCGCTGCAATGGGGGCTGCCTAGCGCGTGGCACTTAGACGGCAGCCTTTTGAGGTCCACGCGACCTGCCGTCGTTTTGGAAGAAGATATTGTCAACCAAGAATTAGACGAGAGAGAACTCGAAGATGGCCAAAGACTCACAGCATTCTCGCACGACCTAAACCTCGGGATCGAGCGTGCAGCGTTGACTGTTGTTCTTGAGCGTGAAGTGAACGCATTGCTGGTTGCTACGCGCATCGAGGAAGTCCCCCCGCTCCACGAAGACATCGGCAAGACTAGCGGCGAGATGGAAGCCTTGGTCGTAGGGTACGTAACAGTCTTGAAGACCATGTTCGAGACCAGCCAAAAACCAGCCTGCGACCAGGTTTCTTTCGGACAGAAGATACCTGCGGAGAAGCTGGCATCTTTCGACGCTCTTCCGGTCGAGACTGCTTGGTGCATACGATGACTTCTCATCGTAGCTTCCCTATGTATGGCTTCGAATTTAATCTGTTCTCATTGAAGCGGCGTTCTTGAGACTCGTGTGTGCCGCCATAGCGACCGCCCTTTGTCAGACAATTTCAGGCCCGTGGGAAGAGCGTTGGACAGGGTCGATCTTAGAGAGCAGTACAGGTAGTAACCAGGCGACTTCTAGAAGGAATCGTCGCAAAACGCTGATTATGTGACGAGAGCAGGACAAGGCAAGTAAAAAAGCAGTCAACGACTCTTCACAATTGTGCCAGTGAATTTCCTTTGTTCTGTTACTTCCAAACACTGCCGGCCTTTCATAGCTCTGGCGTCCTCCCGCACAAGAACCACATGCCAACCTTTCACTTTCCTTTCTCCCTCGGGCGCCTCCCTCCCGTGCATTTGTGACAAACAGCCCCGTTCAAGAGAAATCGCAGCATTAAATATCGTAGTTCCCAAAAAGTGGCCAACAGTTCGCTAGCAGAAATCTGGACGCCAACCGGCTCTGACTCTTCTGGTCCAATGCAGAAGCTGTCGTCCCATGAGTTTAATGGGTGCTGATAGATTGTCCCGGGGTCCGATTCCCTGGTCTGCTTCGCCATCTCGCTAGTCATCTTGAAAACTCGTCCCCTGCACTGTGATATACACAGCGACTGTTAGATGGCAGATTCCTTGGTCGTTTTACTTCCTCAGTCGTGCCCAGATGATGGCTGAGAGTGGTGTTGTCCTCCGGGCTCAATTCCCGGTCTGCTGTCTCTTTTTGTCCTTTTAACAAGGGGGAAGGTATGGAGAGAAGATTGATCAACTCACAGTGAGAGTATGGTTCTTTTTTTGGGCATTGATTTCAGCGAATATGACTGTTCATGGACACGGCAGAATTTGTGGCCGCTGTTCTTCGCCCTGGCGGTAGCCGACAGGAGACATAGCCTTTGTGAATGTGGGAGCCTGGAGGCCGCCATTAACAGCGAGGTTAGATGTTCCTTGTTGTTCAGAGTTCTTATTCCCAGTGCACGACCAAATGCTCTTCTTCCGGCCTGCGGATTCCCACGTTGTACGTGCCAACGCGGCTAAGGAAGCTGCCAAACTCTTCTTCCTCTTGAGCTAGCACATTCAATGAACTAGATGCCGCGCCATCAGTGACTCCGTGTCCCTCATCTTCATCGCGGAGTGACCACCACCACTGACTTCCTGACAACATGCCGTCTTCATCATCGATATCCTCTACTTGCGGCGGCACTACAACGCTGGCGTCTAGTCCGGCATCGATGCCCTCCACACTCATCCTGGCGATCCAAGCCCACTTTCTCCAGAACCAGCGCCTCACTTCCCAACTTCTTTTGGTCCAAGCTACGCCATCCCGCATGCCTCTTCCGTACCGTGCGCTGGCGAGTTCTCGGCCCCAGCAGATCATGCCATCGTGCATCATGTCCAGGAACAGGCTGCCGTGATCGAGTCGCTTCACGCTCGCTAGGTAGATAGCCATACTCCGAAAGTGTGGGAACGGAATACAATCTAAGTAACATGGGTGAGGAATGATGAGCTGAAATGCTGTAGGCCGCAGATCGACTGGAATAGCCTGGATGTCTGCATTTGAGGTAGTCGAGAAGGGAGAAGCATGATCGTTGATATATGATGGCATGGAGATACCCAGACTTTGCGCGATGGTCATAGTCGCTCCGAAACATGATTCTCCAACCAATTGGAGATGATTAAGGTATGGTGATGGCATGGACTGTCTTGATGATGCTCCTGACGATGAATGAGTGGAGAGGGAGGAGCGCGAGTAGTACAATGAGAGCGGCGACGGGTGCGCGGAAGAAGAAGCCGACGAAGCCAAGCTTGTCAACACACTTGTTCGTGGAGTGACTCCAGGTGGCAGTGCATATATCATGCGTTGAGACTCTTCTGGAACGGGCCACGAATACCGATGATCTTCAACTTCTGGTATAGGAGGGGCATAATAGTAAACAGCCACATTCAATGGAAGTATGGGCTCAGGTACCGTAATCTCCTCGACGGGTTGATGAGGCGTGGACAAAGCCTCAGCCTCGGCCCCCGTATCTCGTGGCAACGACTCTGCATGCTCCTTTTCTCGCCTTTCCAGCTCTTGCTGGACACGAGCCTTAATCTCATCTTCATGCCTTTGCTTTTGCTTCTCGCGCCACACGCGCTGTGAGCGTCGATTCTGCTCCCGTCTCGCGTCGGTCAGTTTCCGCTTGGACCGCCCTGGAAGCTTTTGGTCTAAGTCCAAATTCTCGACTGGCCCGCTGTTGGACATAGCGGCTTCCCAAAGCAATTGCCATATCCAAAGGCACTCTTTAGTTGAAGTAGGATGCTCAAGTCTGCCGTTGACAACAGTAATTCAAGTTTGAAATTTACGTGGATGTTCAAGCTTGGGCGGAATGCCTGAAGCTTATGTCACCCGGGCGGTATCCGCTTTCCACGTGATATCTACTACATCTTGT
Organism: Cladophialophora exuberans; assembly: GCA_030068005.1. Taxonomy (NCBI): domain Eukaryota; kingdom Fungi; phylum Ascomycota; class Eurotiomycetes; order Chaetothyriales; family Herpotrichiellaceae; genus Cladophialophora; species Cladophialophora exuberans. Next base: position 178,428 of record JANSVK010000057.1, read on the forward strand.
GGTGCTATCTAGTATGGGTTGCATTAAAATCTTTGAAAGTAGGCATCTAGGTTCATCCTTGGGTATTAGATGATGGTGATCACCACGAGACAGAACCGTGCATGCTTGTATCAGACCGAAAGCGCAGACCACATAAACCAATTACTTCAAAGCCCTCGGACAGCCGACGTTTCCTCAGTAACTGGTTTCAAAATCCATCGGCGGTCCAGAGTTCTGCATATGCGCATCCCAAAGATCCTAAAGAAAGTAAAGCACGTCGGTTAGTGCCTCTCAAGTAGTAATATACCGGAAGTTGATTGACTTGTACTGCTTTATGGAGAAACAGATAAGAGAAAAGTAGACAGTACGTACCCAATCGACAAGATCCGGACTAGTCAGCATCGACCCGATGTCGGTCAGGGTTGCGTTTACGGTCGTTGTGGTGGCCTGATCATTCATCGAGTTCACTGAGGTATCAAATCAGCCATAGAGCCCTCATGATACACTAAGATGTATAAAAGCGTACCTGCCTGTGGGGAGGAGTGTTTCTCGGCACAAGCAGTTGCTGTGTTGACATTTAAGAATGTGCCCTGGACTTGCGTACCCCGCTCTCCGACTGGTGAAGAGACTTTTCCTAGCATGACTCCCAACACAGTAGACGCTTGGAGCGCTTCAGCTGAGTGTGGGCTAAACTCATTCCAGAAAACGCGTGCGAATTGGAGCGCAGTGACCATGTCTGCTCGACTATACGTCAGTAGACCATGTTCTGTGACGCCACTGGACTCCTCTGGGTAGCCCTTCAAGCGAGAGCTAAGTTCGAGGCAGACGATCATTGCAGCGAGTAGGAAGTCGTTGTGTTCGAGAGAAGAAACGAACCACTTGTCCCTGTGGAGGCGGCCGCCGACTTGAACTTCTTCATAGATCTTGGCCTGGTGTCCCAGCAGCGTCATGGCGGCCTCGATGCACGAGAGCCTCGAGTAGGCGTATTTTGGGTTATTGTATGCTTCCGTCATGTGATGTCGGTGGAGGATGCACCGGGACTTTTGAAAGACGAGTTCGAGGTTGTACCGTCGAATCAGTAGGTTCGCCGGGGTCGTGATGGCATCCTCAAGTCGGACGATACGTAGGCGTGGCGGAATGGCACTATGTGCCTCACGTAGGCGTTGGTCCAGAGCCATGATGTCGCCATAGGCTGCCATCCTCACCGTAGAGGCGTGGTTGAAGAAGGAACGGAACACCGCCATTAGCCGCCCTTTGGCGATTGTATAGGACACTGGCGTGAGCTCAGCGTCCGAGCGCGGCTCAGGCAGTTCGGTCGCGTTGGGCTCTAAATCCTCATCGAGGAAATTTCGCGGAAGCCTGGTATCGCAGTGGGGCTCTTGAACAATCGAAGGCAGACCGAGCTGGTATGACGACAGAGCGTCGAGCTGCGAAATGGACGCCCACACGCGACGCCGCATTTCACCCTGGAAAGGTGAGATCTGTGGATAATGATCGGGGTCTCTGTGATATCCCATGCGCATGGCTAATCGGGTGATGATGCCTGCAAGGAGCCAAGGACCCACTGGCGTCTTTGCCCGTAACACAAATTCACCTTGTATGTTCAGGAGAAGAGCCTCGATGGTAAAAGTAGTTGGCGCAGTCGAATAGTTCGACATTATCAAGCACTCGGTCGAACGTTTCTGAAAGGTTTGGAGCGCAATGCCTGGATTCTCCAAGCCTTCTGGCATGCCATCTTGGGATCCCAGGTATAGAAATGTACCGCCCAGGAGAATGCCATAGAGCATCGCTATCCAGGTTAATGATACGCCGGATGGGTCAACAAAAAACTGGTTATACTAAGAACATCGGGTTATAAATCGGGGGTAAGCCATCACATGGACAGAGACCAACCGTTTGTTGAAAGGTTGGTGCATGGAAATATGCTGAACGAAATCGTCAATCATATGACATAGGCAGTGGGGGAATGTGGTCCAAATACATATAAAATGCTCAAGAGAACTAAAGCAACGGGCCACCAGCCTATCGCAAGTCCCTCTGGGCGGTATGTCGGATAGTATATCTTCTACCGTAGAAGTTGATCCCATGCATTGCAGGAGCATGGGCGCACTGCTTTGAGACGGCGGCGATAGATCTGGCTGTTCTGCCGGACTGTCGTGGACGATGGACTCTCGCACCTTGACAATCTAGAATTCTCATGAAGCATTCGATCTGTCAGCCGCATATGCCAATATGGTTTGGAGACGCCCAGAGAGTAGACAAACCTCATCGCAGATGGCAGCCCAGTGGACGGCAGAGACATAGACGGTTTGGTTGTTGTTGGCCACCATCCGCCCCGGCAGAATCTCATATTCTCCGTGGTCCCGCATTACGTCGTTGGAAGGCAGTTCATGTGAAGAGACAGATAAACCATTGCGGCCAGAGCCTCTTGTCTCGGCCGAAAGCGTGTCTTGTTGCTGTCGCTGCGCAGCTATTGAGCCAACGAGCCTTTCAAGTTGAAGGAGGCGCGAATCGAGGTCCTTGTTGCCGCCCAGCCGCCTCGCCGCATTCCGTTCTCGCGAGGTCGGAGGATACACACAATCGACGCTCCTAGTGGTGCAATTGCCGCAAGGTTCGTTCCGGTCGCATTTCAACCTAGTCATCTGACTGAGCGGCGGACGAGAAGAACAGGGGTGACTCTACCCACTTTCGCTGCCGGCAAGAGGCACATGATAAGACGCCGCGGAAACTTTGCATGATGTATTGACTAGATGTAAAGATCGAAATTCGCCGTTAGTATTCAGTGGCCGACACCGTTGAACACGAAGCTTGATCTAATGCTCGCACGGGAAGTTGAAGCAACTCTAAGCTCGAAGAGCATCCCACGCGCAGGCAACACGGAATGATGAAGTGTGCGTGATGGGAGATGAAACAAACCCCAGCCAAGCCCAAGACCCAAGCCTCGCGGCGGAGCATCCCAGCATTAAGGCCTCTATGTATCAAGACTTCCACGCCAATCATGCCCGATCCCAACGCTAGCTCGGCTGCCTGACAGAGTGGCAGTTGTAATACATGCTTCGTAAATGATAAAAGGACGAGATCCGAAACGAGCTAATATACAGGTAAAATGCGAGTTGCACGTGGTCTAACAACGCCAGACGTCCCCTGCTAAGCCCTCGTGCTCGGTACACTTCATCTCTTAAACTTGGGTCGTGAATCCATTGTTCTGCAGTTGCAGCTCTGCCAGGTCCCATAACTTCCGGACAGCCTCCGGGTCATCTATCCACCGGCTTGCGCGATGATCGTCTAACTTCCCGAAAGGCACAAAGAAGCGTCCTCCATGAACCGGTGCCGTGGGATGAGTGGCACAGTATAGAGAGGTCCGCGCGCCGTCAAGGGCAGTCATTGTTGGTGTGATTTTCATGGTGAAACGAGCGAGCGTGCCAACCATACCTGGATAGCTGGACTGTAGATTTGACTTCACGATGCCCGGATGTAGCGAATATGCCGTGATTCCTTGTTCATGATAGCGGTCGTTTAGAGCTTTTGTAATGAGGATGCTGGCTTGTTTGCAGTGTCCATAGCGTCTCCTGGGCCGGTGGGTGAATATTTGTACGAAAATACCAATGGGTGACTCGGTTGTGCTTACCATGGAGCAAAAGTTCCGGTCACATCCGTCATATTGGGGTCACCGTAGTTGATACTCTTCGGGCCCATCAGGAATGCAGCGTCACTTGACACATTTACAATCCTTACTCGCCCTCTGTTGCCGGTTTGCTGCGCCGCTGTCGATTTGAGAAGAGGCAGTAGACCGAGCGTCAAGGCATGATGTGCCAAAAAGCACGTTTGCCATTGTAGTTCATATCCATCCTTTGTCAAGCCGTACGGACAGGCCATGATCTGTCACCAGATAATTATCAGCATAAACCAATTTCAGAAGACCACAGGGCACATACGCCGGCATTGTTGATCAAAATGTCTAACCGTGACTCTCGTTGGGAGAAGTCAGCCACAGCAGCTTTGATACTCTGTAGGTCTTGCAAATCCAGCTTCAAAAAATGGAGGTCCAGGTTTCCGTCGGCCTGTTTCATCTTGGAAATGGCTTCTTTGACCCGGGCCTGCGAGCGACTCGCAATGTACACTCGTGCACCTCGTTTAGCTAGCTGGAGAGTCGTCTCATAGCCGATTCCAGAGTTTCCTGCCGAGCAGAATGAGCATGGGCGAATCATCAATCCATCTTGGCTTCGTGATGCAGCATACCTCCAGTAACAATGATAACGTATCCATCTAGTCGGGGCATGTCTGAGATCGCAAATTCTTGGGGTTTCTGATGCGGCATTGTGAATCAAATTTCTCAGCTGAAAAGTGGAAGATGTTTGGACGGGAATCTCTTAAAGTTCTGGTGAAGCAGAGGTGAGTATAATGTGTGATCTGGCAAGATTAAATCGTAGAACCATCCCGTCGCTTGACTTATATACGAACGAATTCGCAACTTAAAGGGCCGGGAACCACTGTCACCTTGCTGTGTACCGATTGAGATTGGACCAATCAAGGGTCGTCCGCGGACGAGTCCGCGGCGGAACGGTCATTAATATCCGCCACGGGCATGACATGACGCACAATTGAAGGACCCAGCGCTGGTGGCATAGCTATTTTTTCCGTCGAAGGGGCGGAGTTACGAGTCCATGCCTGTGGCCTAGTATGAAACATTGAGATGAACCACGCTCCTGAGAGAAATTCATGATGGTAGAAGAGATGGCAATTGTTATCGTGAAGCCATAGGAATGTATTGCCAAGCCTGCCCCGTTTTCGGATTTGGCCCCCCCCCCTTCCACCACATCGTGTCTGTTGGAATCATTCGACCCAAATTCTTCACATTAACAACACAATGGTACACTACCACCATTTTCCTGCATGTCCTAGGGCTGTGACTCTCAGTGAGCGGGTTTTATCAGCAACGCTCAAGCGATTTAGAATCGGGGTTATTTTTAGAATAATTGCAAAAGGATGCTACTGGCTTCGGGAGAATTTCAACGACTTCATCGAGGGTTAACGAGCACCTGAGATCACCCTTGCTTTGGCGCTGATCGTACTTTCTGACAACATCGATATGAATGCCTCTTTCTCCCCTCCTAGGAGTTGCCATTTGCTTTACAGGGCAGCGAAGGATTTTTCCAGGAGTCAGGCTGTCGTCATACTTCTCGCAGTAAACGTAGGCCAGGTTCTGGTCCTCTTGAACGCTGGAGCAAAATGAAAGATAACTCACCCGTCCCACGAGCCCATAAGAATCTGTCTTCTCTCCCAGCCCTCCAATTTTGCAAAGCTTTCTCTGCCAAAAGCCATTTGCAAGTATCTTTGACTCGGTCCTTGTCGGCCACTTGTGGGCGGGAGTCTGGAGAATCTGCCGACACCCATTCTAGAATCCTGCCTCTCCTTTCGGTTTCTATATCGGTCTAAATATTTTCGGCGACAGTCTGAATCTGATGGAGTTGCAGTTTCAAGTGGTCCATACTCTTCATTTTCTGAAGCAGGGTCTCCAGTTGCTCCTCCGGTCATTTGTCTCCCTTCCCATGAAAGTTTTCGATGACAACCCTGTGAAGCTGCTTCTAATTTCTGAACAAGTTCCTTGCTGCGACCTCGGTGATGTCCCTACCCACCGAGATACTTATCTCTGAAGCCTCAATAACTCTTACCCAGACTATCACTCGTTCTGAGGCAAAGGGCCTCGTGAAGATCACGTTCGAAAATTAGGAATGACTCTTAGATTCACGATACGTGAACATAAAGGTTCTTGAAGGAAATAGAGTTGAGCTGGATGCCTAGGCTAGGGCCCTGGGGGCGAAGATACTTTGAGACGCCTGCTCTAGCTATCCAGCGGCGAGAATAGTGGGCAAGCTGCATTAGACACTCAGACAGCAGCTACCCAGTTTCACGAAAACAATTCTGGCGTGCAGCCACAAATTTTATTGAGAGTCAACAGAGCCCCAGAATTATATCATTACCTTCTCAATGGTTGATATATATGTTTGATCATTAAGTCTATGACGCGCTGGTGCGACTGAGACCAAGACACTCAGCCATACCGTAGAAGATGTCGACGCTGTTGAAGACACCAGAGAAAAGTTCCGTGCAAGGGCCGCGCGTGAAGACCGGCACATCAGTCAGCGAGTGAACACCTTGGTCAGCCTGGTGACACGAAAATAGTTAGCATGCAATTATTAGCGCAGTACAGATGAATTTGAAGCTTACCGTGACAGGCAGTGTTCCGTTGACGATGAAGCCAGTGACGGCGTCCACATAGTTGACGAAGAAGTCCTCCTCGTCAAACCCTGTGATGTTGATGGCTGGGACACGAGGACCGTTCTTGTTGACCTGGTAATCCTCCCTGAAGTCTGGGAACGCGGCTAGGCCAGAGTATAGAGTATATCTGGGGTCCCAGTTGGCGGGGAAGTTCACACCTGGGCCATACACCAGATTCTGGTCGCTGCCCGCACGGGCCGAGGAGTTGGCAACTACGTATTGGCTGTGACCAGAGTTCTGATATGTGCCGACTGCGTTACGCTTGTTGCGAGCGCCGGTCTGCTCATTGAGGAATTTGGTATCCACAGAGCCCATGACATCGAAGCCATGGCCGTGGTCGGCGGTAACAAGAAGCAAAGTATTATTAAGTTCGCCGTTCCTTTCGAGCCAGGCGATGGTTTCCTTGATGGTATCGTCAAGTTCAAGGAGCTCACCAAGGGCGCGGTCGTAGTCGAGGACGTGCATCATCTTATCGATACTGGCGGCCTCGGACATCAGAAAGAATCCATCGTCGCTGTGGCGGGTCTGGAGAATGTCGAGAGCCTTAATGGTCATTTCCTTGAGACCTGGCTGGTCTGTCGCAGAGCTGTTAGAGCCGTCAGGAGCGGTCTTGGAGCGGTTGAGGTTTGCTGGGTAAACTTCACGATCAAGCCACTTGGCCATGTTGCTGACCGAGAAGATACCTAGATGCTTGCTGGAGTTGTCCGAGGCCTGGAGAGCAGTATTGTTGAGAACGACTGTGTAGTTGGCGTTTGCAAACTCCTGGTAATAATCTTTGCCTTGGAAAGAGCCCTTGCCCGGGTAGAACTGCTCAGCACCACCTCCGAACAAGACATCAGGACCCGACCAATTTGTCCAGGTGTAGTTGACAATTCCATGGAGGAATGAGTCAACGACAGGTCCATACTGTCCTCGGTCCCGAGTGTGAGCAGTCAAAGCAGCCGGCGTTGCATCAGCGATGAATGCGGTAGACACGATGCCTACACCGCCTCCACGAATGCGATGGAAGATTTCGGCGATGCTTTCAATCTTGGGGTCGTCGAATTTATTGGGGGAGCTGTCAGCATAAACACCCAAAGCATTCACAGTCGATTTGTGGCCAGAGTATAAGGCAGTGGCTGAATTAGCACTATCAGTGATGAAGCTATCGATCGAGTGGGTCATTTGGTGGCCAAGCATAGGGAACTGATCCATGGCCATTTTGGTTTGATATTTTCCATTGATGGATTGATGGCCAATCAAACGAGCAGCTACTTCATGTTAGAAAAAGTCTTCTACAGAACCAACTTTAACGTACCAGTGATCATATTCGTGGTCATCCCATCACCAATAAACATGATGACGTTCTTGGCTCTCTGACTCGGAGAGATATCCCGGACGGTCCAGTTCGCAAGCGTAGTCTGGGAGCCGTTGCGATACCTGAGCGTGGCAATGTACTGGCCAGGCTCGTATAGGGCGACGTGACGCCATGCTTTTGATGCAACTCGAACTTGAGATGGAGTCTTGGCAGCTTGGGCAAACAAATCCTCGTACCAAGTGAAGTTCCATGTCTCCACCTGGGGCTCTGGAAGCTCAAAGAAGTCCGAAATGGGTTGAGCCTGGCCGCCCTCGCGTTCGATGGTCAAGGTGAAGTTGGCATCTGGAGTAGTATACCCTCGGATGGCTTCGCTGCCATTGAGAGGAGCATGAACTTCAGCTCTGATATCAAATCTCTGACCGGGAAGGAAGTCTGCCTGATCAGGTGGGATGATGCAGCCCAGAGTTGGACATGTACCAAGTCTCTGGAAAGTTTGAGCGGCAGCTTGACACCCGCAGGCCGCTATAGCCACAATAAATTTCAGACTGAGCTGCATTTTCAAGGCCAGTGAGAATATTTGGGGTACCAACCTGAAGAAGTGCAAAGAGCAGTCGCAAAGCTCCGGGACCATGCAGCTTTTGTAGTTGTCGGTCGAAGCTGTTATCCTGGTCTCATAGATAGAACCGGCAAACTCTGCCGACCTAGCTCGATAGATTTCGAGATGCAGGTAATCGGAGATAGCCTGCCACTTCTGCCTCGTGGTAACCTCAACTTTCGCACTGGCCACAGATGCCGTGCAACGTGCATCAAATCAATCTGGTTTGGGTAGGCGGAATCGATGCCAAGAAGGCCGCCGAGGGATGCCAAGCAATCGAAGGTTTGCCCAGAGCACGGTATGCCGCCACGGCCCACACTTGACAGCTCCTTCCATTCCCTAATAGCCAATAAAGCCACCCACGTTCCTGGATGGATTGTGGTACAATGAGGTCAACGAACACGCCGGAATCACTGAGTAAATGCACCCTTGGAAAGTGCCAAGACAACCCTCTCATGACGTTCCGCACTCTCCCACATGTGGGAATACGTGGGAACAGCTAACACTGCCATTGGAGAGTGAGTACACCCAGGTGGTATTGCGCACCATCTGAAGGAGCTCTGCTGGGGGCTGAGCGCAAATAAGGAAAGAAGAAGAAAAAAAATATGTGGAAGGAAATGATGCTAACAGCTTAAACAGGCGACACTCCGAGCTCGCAGGTGCCAGCTCTCAAAGACCCTCGGTATCTTCGTCCTAGCTAAATCATTCGGCGACAACTGAAGCAGAGCATTGGTTGGGTCTTTGTAGACCTAGCCATCTTGCAGCTTTCTCCGGCTATTCTCTGGGCACTGAACCTGCCTTGTACCTAGAGTAGTGGCTTGGTTCGCGCGCAGTCCGTGGTCCTGATGGGCGACGTTCTTGAAGTTGACAAAGACGAGGTGGCAAGGTACCTGCAGCTGCACAGTAGCCACACTGATAGACTTTCGGACATCTGTGAACTTTGGAGGGAGCGCCATATTCATTCGGAGACTATAAGCTCCAATAAGCAGCACATCTCATGAAATCAGACGCTCTCGTCGAGAAGCCTACCGGCCGACCACCTGCTTGGGTGCCTGCTGGCATCATGATCGACGAACGTCATGTAAGCCAGCCTTGGCACCTAAATCGCACGAAAAGTTGCCGACAAGTGGCATGAGATCGCATCGGATGGGATCTGGCTCAGCCTTGTTGAAAGATCTGTGCCGCACACAAGCTTTGTTCGCAATCTCAAAAGCTTGTTGCACTGGATGGTGGGACGGAAACCGTTTCCAACAGTCTGAAACAACCCGCACGACTGTGGACGGAGGAGCGCTCTGTTGTCAACAACAGGCTTCATTCAGACTATGCTGAACGGGTCCTTCTCATCGTATGCCTTGCTCTTGAATCTACCATGTTCGAAGCGCTGTGCCCTAACCGTCTTGCCTACCGGATGTCGGGGACGATAGCCATTGGGCGTAAACGTGTAGAATCCGCGGAAAGAGCGTCCGTAGGGAGGAGTGGCCGCAAGATAGCCGATACTAATGCAGGCGCAGCTGATGTGCAGCAGGGACGAGAATGGGGGGACGTGAACAGGTGAGCTGCTGAGCTGCTGAGAATGCTTCCGAAATAATCCCAGTGGTTAAGCCTGCAATGTTGTCAGCGCAGTCAGTCACGCCGTAATCGTACTCGACTAAGGGTGAGCCTGATTTCATCCGAGCCTGAAGCTGTTGAACGAGCTCACATCAGAAAAGGGGCGACGTGACCTCGGCTTCGCGTTTGCAAGAGCATGCACAGTGCAGTCAGATAGATGCAAGAGAAGCACATCGTGGCAATCCGCAGGGAATCGAGAGACTGAAAATACGAATCAGGCCGAACCTGGCCAATGAGACGCGCTGTTTCAGGCGATGGCGTGTTTTAAAAAAATCTCTTTCCCGTGCCTATTCAACCCCATTCGAGCCATTCTAGCCTCTTTCTTCCCTTCCTCCCACTTACACCCCATGTTCTTTCTTTCAACCACATGTTAAAGTTCTGTTCATCACTTGACAAGAATTCAAATGCAGCTTACAGCTAGCCTCAGAATTCAGTATGGACAAATGTAGTGTCAAGCTTTGACTCGCCCCTGGGTCAGCTAGCCGAGCCACTCACAAGTCCTTCAGGTCTGGGATGGCCCTTGCACCATTGCTGCTGGCAGTGGCGTGCATACCATTTCCGCATTGTTTTTGGCCATGTTGTTTCTTATCAAAGAGCTTGTTTCTGCCGCTATCCTCTCTTGGTTTCAGATGATCCCTTCTGGATGGCCACAGGACTTTCTACGTGCCCAATCCCGCTCGTGCAAGATGGCATGCTAGGTGATGCGAATGGCGTCCTGAATGACATGCTTCGCCCTCTGAATGGCGCACATTCCTTAAGCTGACTTCCGAAGGTTCAAAAGTCCGACCCCTGCCTGCAGCGGGCTTCTGGTCCCTCGTTGCCTAATCGGCTGTCGGTTGACAACAACAGCATCCACTTTGTATCTCGACAATCATGGCTGGTTCCAGCCCTGTAGAGAGCAGCTCACTGCTGTCCGGCCCTAAAAGGACCAGATGGCTCCGCCAGTCTGAATCTTCTCCTGGTTCTTCTCGTCGTCGGGTTTGGTTCATTATGGTTTTCACGTCTTTCATTTTTCTCGCTGGCTTGGCTTTGTCTCTGGCCGCTCCACAACAAAAGCGCCAGGCCAGCGGTCCAGTCATTGGTTCAAATTTTCAAGACCCGTCAGTGGTCCAATTGGATGATGGGAGTTATGTTGCCTATGCTGGTGTTAATGGAAATCCCGCTGGCTCCAACGTCTTGATTGCGACTTCTCCGGATTTCGCTTCATGGACTGTTCATTCAGGTTATGATGCTTTGCCGAATTTGCCTTCATGGGCAGCATCACCACCCCATGTGTGGGCTCCTGACGTGACTCAGTTGGTGAGTGTTGAGCTTGTGAGTTGGACCGATGAAAGCTGTCTAATGTGAAACAGGACAATGGCAATTTTGTGTTATATTACTCTGTCGTCATGGCCGAATCACCATCAAAACACTGTGTTGCAGCGGCAACAGCTCCGAATGCCCAAGGCCCTTTTACGGCCGTTCAGACGCCGCTGTTCTGTGACCTCGGTGCTGGAGGGGCCATCGATGCCGATGGGTTCAATGATCCTGCAACTCACCGCCAGTATGTAATCTACAAGGTAGATGGCAACTCTGTTGGTAATGGAGGAGCATGCTCCAACACTGTAGCGCCAATCGCACCCACTCCTATCAATCTCCAAGAAGTCAATCCCGACGACGGCTATTCCTTTATTGGTGGCTTGACCACGATTCTTTTGAACGATCCAACCGATGGGCCAAACATCGAGGCCCCCTCGTTGACTTACGATGCCTCTACGGAGACCTATATTCTCTTATACAGCTCCAAATGCTTCACACAAGCTCCTTACAATATCCGATATGCCACCAGTAAAAGCATATACGGTCCTTACACCAAACAGCCGAATTCGTTTTTGGCTACTGGGAGTACTGCTGCTAATCTCTATATCCCTGGAGGTATTGACATCACCAAAGACGGGAAACGAGCGGTTTTCCACGGCGATACTAACATGGGTTGGTTTCAAGGCGACGGATCTTTGCGAGTTCGAGCCATGTATGCGATCGATCTAGGTATCAGCAACGGGGCTGTCTTTCCTGGAACTATGTACTGACGACTGAGACATGTTTTGTATTGTTTTTTCTTTGTTTCTGACAGCGTTTCTGCTCAAAATTCTACAGCCTCGCGCTTTGGACTGCAAGAAACATAAAGGACACGACGGAGAACGGGAGACATTGATTCGGTTTTGGTACACGAGAAATCTTTTCCCTTGGCATTTTGTTTGATGGATTTAATGTTGGGTGGAACAGTCTCGGCCATGTTTCTACATCCTTTCAACTTCGAATTACAGTATATCGCCCTGGAGATCGTTGCTAGAACGCTCGCAGCGATCGGACAGCGTCCCTAGAGAATATAACCGATATTGGCTAAGGCGTTAAGGGCTCCCCATATCCTAACCTGGAACCTGAACCATCGGCTTCGTGGATGAGTCTCTGGCTTCCGAAGGAAGTGCCTACCCAAGTTCTGGAGAGGGAAATTGGGGCATGGCCGACTGAAAGAAAGATTGAGACAAGGAAAATGTATACCACTCAAGTCGAAACCAGATGGACACAGACTAATGCATTTTCGAGATTTTCAAATCACGTGTCTTTTTATCTCAAGGTCACATCTTACGTATTCGTGCCTTCTAAGTTCTTAGTGGCGTATATGCCTGTGCGCCTATCCTCCACCACCTATTTCAAGTTCAGGCCAGCTAGTTTTCTGCTGGGCAGTTACCGTTCTACTTGTAACATGCATGCCTCGATTGCCAGTTCAGCTTCATGATAGCCTGGTCTACGCTGGGTGTGGCCCTTCTATCGTGTCCTTGATCCCACGCTCCAATCCAAATGGACTGTCCCGACCTGCCCATTTCTTCAAGAGAACTCTGCTGTTCTTGTCGTCAACCTTTCCCTCCATTCTTTTCTCCGCAGGCAGATTGTCCATGAATTTCTTCCCTGGCTGCAGCTTGCGAAAGAGGGCGAGAGCGTCGTTCCAAGTCAATGCGTCAGACCACGCGTGAAGACGCTGGTTCACAACGCTTTCGTCAAGTACGGCAGCAACGTGAAGAACCGCGACATCCTCGACATGAATGTAAATGGCTACAAAGAAGAGACAATCTGTTAGCACATTCATAATTCGTTTGAATCCGGACAGCTTGCGACTGAGAAGTTAAAGAGACGGAGAAGGAAACCCAGATAGGCAAAACCGGTAAGTGGGTGCACATACTGGTCTTCAAAAATTGCCATGGGCCATTTTCCCCATTGTACAGGCCCAAGAGCCATCCAGTGGTCGATCCATTCTGCTTTGGGTGGAGGAGCTGCCCGAAAACCGTGAAGGGAAGGACAGAATTGACCCGGAAATGAGGGCGTTGCTTCTCGACAAATTTCCAGAGTGCCTTCTCTGCCTCGACCTTGCTAGCCATGTATGTGACCATAGCACGTTCCGGAGTGTACGGCGGGGGAGACCATGCCATATCTACAGCCGCATCGTTCCAGCTCTTCTCGTTGACGTTGAGTGGAATGTCTGGCATGAGACCTGTTGCAGCCGCCACAGACGAGGTGTAGACAAAGGCTTTGACAGAAGGCTCGTTGGCCGCGTCTTTCAGAATGCTTTCGACACCGGCGATGGTCTGTGGAACGACATTGTTTGGGTTTGGGTCAAAGGTAACGATGGTCGCGACGTGGACGACTGCTGATACCCCTCGCACAGCTTCCTTGAAAGCACCTTCGACGGCCATGTCTTCGACCGTGACCATTTCGAAGCTGCCATTGGAGGCCTCGGGTTTGAAGAGATCGTCAACAAGCCACTTCGACTTCGTGGGGCTTCTCACGGTGCCTCGAACCTTGTATCCTTTGTCGAGGAATTGGCGTGCAATGTGGCCGGCGATGAGTCCATTCACTCCTGTGATCAAGATCCAGGACCCTTTGGGCAAGGCTGCTGCTTCGGACGACATGGCTCTATGGTGCTCTTCGTTAGATAACTATGGACACACAAGCACGCGTGCCCTTGACAACTATCTGACGAACTGAACATGTTGCAAGTATTGGCTGATCTACTCTATATACCCTCGCCGAAGCCTCTCACCGACGAAACGCAGCAAGACAGCACGGTCACATACATCAGAACCCGAATGCCGCATTGACCAACAACTGCAACCAAAGGGTCCCCCCTTTTCATGCTGACCGATTTGCATTTACAATCACCGTCTCTGCGACGGCTCTCACCACGCTCCGAGTCTCCTTTATCCGAGCCGGAGAACAAAGATATTTTTACATAAGATCTTCTTGGCGACAACTTTCGTATTGCTGTCGCGTTTGGGCCGCCAACGGATGAAGCCCCCGGAGGTGAATGAGGAGGTTCACGTCAGCCAGGATTTTCCACCCTTTGCGATAGCACAGCAACCTAGTCCCACAGATAGAACAGCTACAACGATGCTTGGCTCGGACGAAACTATCAGACTCGCCAACTACGTATTGATCATCAAGTAGAGGTGTGGGGATATCGACACGACATTTCAACCTCCAGAGGTATCATAAAGTATACAAACAAGCACATGAACGAGGACACATACTGGTGGGCCCACAAATTACTAATCATTAAATGCGCAAAAGGAGTTTGTGCTCGAGGTTCCCTGTAAAACCTGGTGCTAGAGTTTTTCTAATTTAAGTCGACAAGCTATGAACCCCTCCTGTCTCCCTAGTCTCGTAAGCTTGCGAACCATCATTTTTTTCTTCACCTCATCTTCTCTGGCACGGTCACGGCCTCCGTGCCAACTCCGCCGGCAGTAATATCGTCCTCGCTGGACTTTGTCGTCTTGGCGGCGGCGGCGTCGATGCGCGCGTCCCTGTCGTCCTTGACCGCGTACTTCATGTCGCTCAGGCCGTAGATGGTCAGGGCGACGATGCCCAAGATGCCCGAGAGCACGGAGAAGGTCATGGCCACGATGCCCTTGGTGGTGAAGCTGCCGTAGGGGATCACGCCCGGCTGGCGGTTCTGGCCCTTCAGGTCGAGGAAGTCCTCGTCGTTGCCGGCCGCGTTGCCCCGCGAAGCGGTATTTCCCGCCGCGCAGGCTGCCAGGTGGTCCGACGGGATGGTCACCAGCTCCTGCAGCTGGAGAGGAGCTTCGATGAACACGGACGCCAGGCCCTGAGACAGGTGCCAGTCGATGTGGCAGTGGAAGAGCCATACGCCCGGGTTGTCGGCCACGAAGCGGATCACGAAGCTTCCTTGCGGAGGGAGCACGAACGTATCGCGCCGGGCGGGGAATTCTGGGAAGGGGGCGTGGTTGTTGGGATCGTAGGGGACCGGGTCGGCCAGGTCGGCGAAGCTGTAGAAGTCGTCGCCGTACGCGGGCGTGCGCGAGATGAGTTGGAAGTTGTGCCCGTGTAAGTGGAACGGGTGGGTGCCGCCGTCGTTGTTGTTCATCACGACCTCGACGACCTCGTTGTGTTCGAGGATGAAGGGGTTGGTGTACTCGCCGTAGACGAGGCTGTTTGTGGACAGGTTGCCTGCTGTCAGAGCCGTGTAGATCACGGGCACTTTTGGAGGCGTGAATGAGATGTTGTTGAGGATAGCGTACGGTAGACCGTTGGCTAGCTCTTCCATGATGACGGTCAGTTCGATGCGCTTGCTGGGCTCTCCTAGCAAAGGCTGTCTGTCGCGGGGCACCAGTGTCATGTCGTCGAAGGCTGGTAAGGAATCGACGATGTCCAAAGTCACATTGGCTTGTTCGTGTGGAGCGGACTTGTCGTATTCCAGCCAGTTGGTGTTGTTCAGTTGCAAGTCGGAAGGTATGACATCGAGCAAGACCTGATCGGCTATCGTGACGATCGGGAAGTTCTTGTCAGTAGTATTTTTGGTGGTCACCAAGACTGCATATCGCTGTGCCACGCCCAGGTAGATGGTGTCAGCCTCGGCGGCGTCGACATAGACGCCGTCGATCTCCACGATGCGGAACGTGTGCCCTTCGATATAGAAGTACTGACCCACAAACGCAGAGATGTTGATAATTCGGAAGAGGTAAGTTTTGTTCGGCTGAACGGATATACTCGAATTCAACGTGTCGTTGAACAGGAAGGAGTTCGGTATGGGTTCTGCACCCGTAGGGTTGTAGAGAGACATGAAGTCGGGCGCAATGTCCTCGACCAACTCGTGGTACCAGTCACTCAGCGTGATCACAAATTCTTCCTCGACCTCGTCTGCGAAATATGCGTCCGCGTCGTGCACAATCAAGGCCTGACGATAGCCGTCGGGGTAGCAGTACTCGACGTGGCAGTGGTACCAGTAGGTGCCGTTCTGGTTGATGGTGAAGTCGTAGGTAAAGTCTGACCCGGGTGGTATGGGACACTGGCTGACCATGTTCGCGCCATCCATGTCACTCGTGCCACGTTGAAACATGCCATGCCAGTGTATACTGGTAGCCTTGTCCCCCAGCCCGTTGTGTGTATGCACTATCAAGCGATCGCCCTTGTTGACGTCGATGACAGGCAAGGGCCAGGTGTTGTTGATGCCAATGACTTTTCTCTCGAACAAGCCATCTGGGTTGGCCATGACCCAGGTCACGTTGAACCAGAGTTCGACAGTGGCGGCTAGACATTGAGAGACCAGGAGGGTCAAGGCGAGGAAAACGAGTCTGGCCATGGTTGTCTGGTTCCCAATTGACGGCCAAAAATTGTCAAGGGGAAGCGCAGCCTCGAGGAAGATCTGATATGGGAGTCTCGAGTGAGTAGATTATCTGATTAAATGAGGCGAGCACATGGCGGGACATGGCGCTGTCCTGGCTGAGCTGCGAGGTGCCAGTGTGACCTGGGAAGCTTGCCAGTCCAGTGGAGCGAGGGAAGCGAGAACGGAGGGTTTTCCATCACTAGGAGGTGACCGGTGGAATGGAGGGTGGGTCGGTGAGGTCCAGGTGGTCTGCCATGGTCCCGAATTGAAGCCTTTTTCGTGCTGGCCAAGCCTTTGTCTTCGTCGAGCTTGTCGAGTCTCAAGCTTTTTTTCCCACCGCGTGTCGTTCAAATCCGACGCTAGGAAGCTTGCCGTGGTCTCTGATTTCTTGATCAGCTTAGGAGCCGAGCTTGCCGGGGTGCGAAGATTGAGAATGAATGAAAAGTTTTTCGCGGCGAGGAAGAATCAATCTGGTAGGTCAATCAGATAAGATTACCCCACTGGGATAAGATAAGATGGCTCCCTTTCGTTGGCCGCTGCCTCGCCCAGGTTTCCATTGTGTAAGACCTTCAGCCACCGACCACCACCGATCACGGCTCCCTTTCTCTCCTCCCGTGTTGATTGGAACTCGTGGTGATGCTCTTTGCAGCGCTAGGTTGCTGTTATGGACCCTTGGGTCTCGTGGGAAGCGAAGTTGAGTTGTCGTCGTGAACCCTGGCTCGGTCAGCTGCCTGACCTCAAACCACCCTCCCTCTTCCCTGCCGAGTCAGGGCCCTTGTACTTAACTTCAAAACAAGCTATGTCCTCCTTCTCCCGCAAAGCTTCGTTTTCCTCTAAACACCCATTGTCCGTCTGGGCATTTTGTCTCGCACATCATGCCTAACGTCTTTGCTCCCCAGGTGTTTTTCATCGCCTTTCGAGAGTCTCTCGAGGCGGTCATTGTCGTTTCCGTCCTCCTCGCCTTCCTCAAAAAGAGTCTGGGCCAACCTGACCAGGACCAGCAAATCTACAAACGGCTCCGCAAGCAAGTATGGGCGGGCTCGATACTCGGCATAGTCATCTGCTTGATCATTGGCGGCATTTTCATTGGCGTCTTCTATGGCCTGGGCCACGACCTTTGGGCCCAGTCTGAAGACCTTTGGGAGGGCATCTTTTACCTGATTGCCAGCATCATCATCACTGCCATGGGACTTGCTTTGCTACGGATCAACAAGACTCAAGAAAAATGGCGCGTCAAGGTTGCTCAGGCTCTCATCGAGCACAACAGAAAGCACACGGTTGGATCTTACCTTAGTAACTGGACTAAGCGATATGTCATGTTCATCTTGCCATTCATCACGACCCTCCGTGAAGGACTTGAAGCAGTCGTCTTCATCGGCGGAGTGTCCCTCGGTTTGCCGGCCACGTCGTTTCCTATTCCAGTTATTACCGGCCTCCTCGCTGGCCTTGCTGTTGGTCTGATCATCTATCGCGGTGGCAACGCACTGTCCATCCAGATTTTCCTGATTGCTGCAACAAGCGTCCTCTACCTTATCGCCGCCGGCATGTTCTCCAAGTCGATCTGGAGTTTACAGTATTATACCTTCGCACACAGAGTCGGTGCTGATGTTGCAGAGTCTGGGAATGGACCTGGATCATATGACGTTCGAGAGACCGTTTGGCACGTCGACTGCTGTAATCCAGAAACAGACAATGGCTGGGACGTCTTCAACGCTGTCCTTGGCTGGCAAAACACCGCGACTTACGGCTCCGTCATTTCGTACAATATGTACTGGCTCTTCATCATCGTGTGCGTCGCATGCCTGTTGTACGAGGAGAAGACTGGCTCTCTACCTCTCAAAAAGGAGATCACAGCCTTTTTGCTCAAGATTCCCGGCGTCAATGTGTATGTCAAGCGTAAGATGGCCGTGTCTCAAGACCAGGCCGACGAGTTGGTCAGGCAAGGCCACGAACACCTACGGAAGCAGCATGATGTCGAGCAGACGGACAAGAGCGTTGCCCACACCACTCACCCTGTCGAGCTGCGTGACTCATAGAAAAGCAGAGTGCGAGACATTACAAGCACGCGGTTAGCAGGGTATGGAAAGCATCAAACGACAACGCACTGAAGGTCCACCCACCTCAATGTGCGAGCAGGCTAGGTCAATCGCATAGGCCTTTGACCTTTTCTGTTCGTAAAAGTTTCTAGATAGACAGAGTAAACTTGCGCAATTTCGAGATTGCTCTCATTGCTGCTTCAATGAAATTTTCCTTCTTATCTGCCGGCTCACCATGTAGTTTGCAGAGAATCGGTGATGGGCGATCATTCGTCTGCCAAGATCGGGGTTCTTTCTTGTCCCAGTACGCCATCCGAATACGTCAGTTGCACTTTGTGGAAGGTTCCTGTAATCGTAAGCCAAGATAGAGGGAGCAGCACTGCAGCATATAGTCGATGATACACACAAAACAAAACAAGTGGAACAATAATAGAAGCACCCTTGCTCTAATTCACCTACGCAGGTTTCAAGAGCCACCATTAAAAACCAAGGTCCGACGGGCGGGGTAACAAATACATACCGATGTAAATCCATCATGAACCACAATCTCGCCATCTCCTCCATCTCACTCGGCTGGCACACGACACACACGCTACCGCGGAAACTCGCCGCCGCCTCCGCCGCGGGTTTCAAGGGTGTCGAGATCTTCATCACCGACCTCGACAAATTCACCACGGGCGAGGGTATCTCTCGCCTTGAAGCCGCTTCGCGGATCAGAGAACTCTGCGCCCAGAACAATCTCCACATCGTGTGTCTTGGCTCGTTCGACAACTTCGAAGGCGATGCACACAAGCCGCTCAGCGAGCGCCTGGCCCTCGCGACCGAATGGATCGACCTCGCGCATGCGCTGGGCACAACCGTGATCCAGATCCCCAGCAACGACGACGCCTCCGCGCTTGAGGATACGATCGTGTCGGATCTGCAGGCGCTCGCCGATCTCGGGCTCGCGGCCTCTCCGCCACTGACGTTCGCGTACGAGGCGCTCGGCTGGGGCGTGCACGTCGCGGACTGGGAGGAGTCGCTGCGCGTGGTGCAGGCCGTTGCGCGGCCGAATTTCGGCCTCTGCCTCGACACGTACCACGTCCTGGGCCGACTGTGGGCTGATCCGCGCGCTGCGTGGGGCCGACGCCCTGGAGGGGACGCGGCGCTGCGGGCATCGATTGAGCGGTTTCTCCATGCCGTCAAGGATGAGAAGGTCAGGGAGAAGATTGTCTATGTCCAGTTGAGTGATGCCGAGAAGATGGATCCGCCGATCTTGCCGGACCAGCATAAGGCGTACGATCCGATGAAGGACGGCGTGCATTCCTGGTGTACATACGGGAGACTGTTCCCGCTCGAGAAGGAGAAGGGTGCGTATTTGCCCATGGAGGTGGTCGCTTCGTGATCTGGTCATGGCACAGGGCGCGACTTGAACGGAGCTGTTTATCGACAGCTGCCAGAGCGTTTTTGTATATTCAGTGCTTGAATGCAGCACTCCCGAGCACAGCTGA